>CM031241.1:366460550-366642502 GCA_018340775.1 Taxus wallichiana var. yunnanensis
CTTCCTTTTCTATAAAATACTTTCTTCTTGCAACACCGCTTACTTGCTGCGTAACTTCTTAGTTATGGTTCATGAACTAAGGTTAAAGTAAAAACCCCCGATAGATAAAAAACACATTTATATTGACAACTGGCACGGAGCCTCACCGGTCAAATGAGGGAGATTTATCTCATGACTCATGTGTTTTGATGCTATGCAGAAAATCTAGCTGGGTCAGACATAAACACGTAATCTAAAACAAAGGCAACTCTTCAGACCTAGATCTAAAAAATAACACGCTTATTAAGAGATCTAAGATTAAAAGCAAGAAACACAAAGATAACTCGTCGACACAAAGCCTCTCCTAGAATCTCAAGCCTCTTTGTATTCCTTTCGTCTCCAAGTGGCTCTCAGGGTTCAAAGACCAAGCCTAGTAACACAAGATCGTTGCTACAAATTCTGATCATTAAACCCTAAGGCTCTTCCTCCACTTATAGAATGTAGAGGGGCAATTACAAGCTCAAGGTTTAGCCGAATCGGCACATGTGGAAGCTCGAAGTGGAAATGAAACAACTAGCAATCTCCATCCCGAAATTCTCTGCATCGACACGTATGATTTTCGTAACCGGAAAATAGAACCTTCTATTTTCAGACGCCCGCTACCTCTATTTCCAAGCAGTTGACTTCTTCAAGTAATGGTTTTTAAACCAATTACTTAAGTCAGCATAAATTTAATCGGGACGCTCGATTACTTTGGTCGGAGGAAAGTGAAGAAGGAAGAGGAAAGCCGCGTTTTGTCCTTTTTCTATGCTCTCGCATACAACACCTTTTTGCTCTCGATTCTCACTCAACCGGATTTCAGGTGAGTAGCTCGATCTCGGGAACAGCCGAATCGATCGATCCGAAACAACAAGTCGGATTCGAAGTAGCCAGATCTCAATAAGCTGGATTTGGAACAACACGCTCGGAATTTTGCCTTCGCTTTTTTTCTCTTTTATCTCTCAAGCTTTGTAGAGTTCTTTCTCCAAAGACACGCATCAATGCAAGGTCGGGCATTAGTAGATAACTTATCATTTTTATTTTTAATTTATATGAGCAATTAAAAATTTTCTGCAAAGCACTCCTGATGAATGCAAATTCAAAGAAGGCTTCAACCGGGAAGATGAGAGCACATGCACAAGATCTCGAAGGACTTTTCCACGAGACCGACTTCTTCACGAGGCCACATTCGAAACAAGAGGATGAAGCCTTTGTGTAAGTTTTTGTATTTATGAGATCTACGATCGATCCGCATATGGATTGGTGATCTGCATCTCGGATATGGATTTCGCACTCGCATCTCTGCATCTGCATCTAGATATGGATCTCGCACTCCGATGAACAAACTCGCAAGCAATTCAGCTATGGATGGGAAAAGCTGCAGCCTCGAATAATTCATGACCGCTTTTAATCTCGCACGCATGAGTGAAGTGCATCAATTCAAAGAAGAGGTTCCTAGCCTAGATCCATGTCTCCAATATCTCGCAAATTTAGAAGTGATGCATAACCTCCGCTTGTGCTTTCTTTTTCATCTTTCTTCGTCATAGCTTTGTTATCTTTGTCCTAACAATTCTTTTTCTTCTTTTGACCGAAATTCTTCAAAACTAGTGCAGATTTGGATAATCCTTCGGATATGGAGGAAATATTCAATGTATTGGACATTGATATAAGTTCATTTTCTTTATAAAAGCACCGTATCTAACTCCCGCAATTAATTCGCATAAAGATGGCAACTCCGAGCATGCATAGTGAATTTTTAATCACAAAATCTGCATAATTCAACCCCGCTGCCCCAAAATTTGACGCTTTATTTGCATGCAAAGCAAGCATGAATTTTACTAACATCACCCGAGCACCCGTATCACTTCTTCAAACAATTATGCGAGTACAATAAATCGGCTCTTCTCTTCAAAGCATGCGCCAAAAAATTGGAAAGCTTTTAGCTTTGATTTCACCTTTTTGAGCAAAATCCTCTTCAAATGGGGCGCACTTTTCCTCCGGCTGCACTTTACCTCGTGGAATTAATTAATTCATTCTTATGGCAGCCCATGCTTATATAACCTCATAGTTTTATAATTAATAATTGCCCTTCCTATTCGACAAATTAATTAATTAAAAATCGTGCTCTTCTCTTTAACTGGGTGTGCTAAAATTGCATATTTAAGGATAGCCATCCATTAAATTAAATTTAATCAATTTAATCATTCACTCTTCACTTCACTTAAGCTTCACAAAGGTGCTTTGACCATAGCCACCGAAAATAGAATTTAATTTAATCAATTAATATTTTAAAACTTATTATTTCCTTTTCAAAGGGGCTGTATTAAATAAATTAAATTTATTTAATTTTGGAATTCTATTTTTAAATTCCTTTTTGTCCACTTCCTTTGTTGACTTTTCTACAAGCCCGGGTGCCAAATTGGGTGAATAAATATTAACAAATATTTATTTAATGCATTATTATTCACCCAAGGTGGGTCGCACTTTTTAGCATAATAGAATTTATTTTTAAAAACACATGGCAATGGGAATTTTTACCCTGCAAGGCAGCCCCGGAAATCCCATGATCCACTTAAGTGATTTGACTTTGACAATGAGATTATTTACCTCGCATGGCAAGGTATGTAAATAAAAATCCCATGATTTCACTCAAGTCACTTTTCTTTTATTTCACCATGGGAATTTTTACTGCAAGGCGGGAATAAATTCCCGCCGCTCGGGCCGCCGCCTCTAATTTTCCCACTCAAGTACCTAAGTGAATTTTCTATTATGGGAAAAGTACGCCTGCAAGGCAGTATAAAATTCTCACTGTCATGCTTCTAATTTTTCCCACTGCAGCCTTAAATCCTTTATTTTCCAAAAATGCACCCAACCAGTAGGGTTTTTAGTGCACGACTTTGCTTTTTCCCAAAGTTTCTGAACCAAATCTCCGATGGTGACTTCCTCCGGCATAACGTGCGTATATGTTTCTCCAGTTTGCTCTAGGCCAAGAATCGGGCTAACCCGGCAAAAGAATTGATCTAGAAAAATTTCACAAAAAATGAAACGGAAAAACACAAAAACACGAAAAATTGCCAAAAGTCACAAATAAAGCCCAGAACTTATTCCTTGTTAAAATCCTTCTAGTACAATGGAATAATGATATGTTCGATCATAACAGAGTTAAAACGGAGCGCAAATAGTCTCATACGGGCTCAAAATAATTAAATACAAATTTCCGCATAAATCTCGGACGACATTAATATAACAATTTTGGGTATTTGGGTATTTGGCAAAAAAAGACTAATATGGCTCTTTCGGGAATATCCTGACACAATACAAGAACTTTCGTGCAATAAAAACACAAAACGACTCAATTATTTTAAAAAGTACGATTTTTTTGAATTGGGTAGTCATAGATTTCAAGATGAAATCTCACACACCAATTTCATTGGCAGAACCATGGCCAACTCACGAATGGAACTAGTAAATGTATCCTGCATTTCTCTTTGATTCTCCCTCATTGTTTGTTGCAGCTCTCTGTGACTTCTAGTGATAACCTCATTCATGTAGCTAAGAACATCATTGGGAGGTGGTCTTCCATGCTCATCCATTGCCTTCTTTGGAGTCCCCATCTTTGATAAACTAGAGGGCTTTTACCTGCATGCATTCAAATCTGATTTCAGTTCTTTCTTACACAGTGCTGGGAGAATGACTTGCTTTGATACCACTGTAATGTCCCCAAATGGGACAATCTTTGCCTTAGGTGGATTTTAGGCACTTCTGTTAACAATGAGACAATTCAATGAAGATATCACAAAAATTATTACTGCAGATCAGATTTGTTGAAGGAAAAGCGACTAGAGAGAAACTAGGAAAAATCATGTAACAAGGTGAATACTCTTTAACTATCAACTCAGCTATGAATTTTCAGATTTTAAGAACTCCAAATCAGCCCTTAGGATGGTATATATGACCATATAAAGATCAGATTACACTGCTGCAATAAATATCCCATAATGGCGACTAGGGTTTGAACATGAAATCTTTATAAATAGCCCTCAAACCAATCTGGGATTCTCTAAAGTGATCTCTACAATTTTAGTAACCAGAATATGAAGAAAACTCAATTTTAAGGCACCACAAAGCTGGAAAATATTAATAAGTGGTCTGCAGACAGTCAGCCTTGTATATAACTGAAAATAACATTTTTTAGACCCCAAAAATTATATGAAATTGGCTGCTTTAAGTCACAAAAATCTGATTTGCAAGTGACAAAATAAACCAGACCTGGAATGTGTTCAAAACATGGTGAACCAACCAAGAGATGGGTCGCTCCAGTAGGAAAAATTAGAACAATGCTGCTGTAACTTTATCCCTCAATTCCTTTATAAAAATCTGCACTATAACAGCTGGAAATACTAAAAATACCCTTTGCTTCAGCACAATAGAATTTCCTTTGTGGAAATCCTTCACATTCTCTAAGAGGGTTTTCGTCCTCTAGAGTAATTTTTATACAAAAGCACCAAGCTTAAGATAAATTCAGAAATTGATAGAATGAGTATAAGATGCCCCTTCCAAGTTGACCTCTCCTTTATAAAGGAAAATGGACCCAAAGGCAACCTTCTTCTTCACCAATCATCTGCAATGATTATTTCTATGCCTCGGGTTCTTCTCCTAGTCTAAATCGCGAATTTCCTTAGGAGGAATACGAAAGTAATATATTTTTTTGTTCTTCATAAACTTTATTATTCTCCTTTGAATCGTCGCAATTATCCTCTTTAAAAAGAATAAAAATATAATAAATCCCTTTACAATGATATTTGCCCCTCAAGGCAAATCATATTTACCATAGGGATTATAATTTATTTATATTAAGCCAAATAAATTAATTATAAGTGCTTAATAATTTTATTTTATTTTTAAGCTCTTACAAAAATTTATTATGACTTAAGTCACCTTTTGACCATCGGGTAGACAAAATAGGCCAAAGGTCTTCGAAAATATTATTTGAGAAAGAGGGACATTTCACTTCTTTATTGCCTCTCAGTAGAGACAAAGGATCAAATGCACGAACCAACCCCTTTAGGGGCTCCATCAAACCCTCCACAAAAAGGCACTATGAGTCTTCTTTCGAACACATCCGTAATCATGACAGAGAGTCTCTGAAAATCAACCACATACTCTTCCACGGTATCTTGTTGTTTCAAGTGTGCAAGCTCACGGAAATGCACCTCCGGATCCACTCTATCAAACCGATCAATGAGCCTTTGACAAAACTCATCATAGGCATGTATCTCACTATGCCCTTGTGTCACAAGCCCATGGAACCACCATTCATGAGCAATGCCCTCAAGATGTAAAGTGGCAAATTTAATTGCATCTTCCTCCACCATAGGTTTCAAAGACAAATATGTATTCAACTTTTTTGAATCCAAGCTCTAGTGGTACCCTTTGTAGATCCATCAAATGTAGAAAAAGATAACTTACCCAATGCATTTTGTACCTCTCTTTGTGCCTAGATCTTCCTCTATCCAATCCCATGAACTCGGCAAGAGAAATAGCATCACAGATCTCCCTTGACAAGGCCATGTATTCTTCATAGCTCGCTGCAATATTCCTTCTCCCTATAGGTCTTGCTTCTTCTTCCAGAATGGCCTCCTCTCTAGGAAGGAAAGTGGGCCTCAAGTCGATTCTCGGGCTGATCCATTAGGTCGCTTGGCATTATTGGCTCCATTTTGAACCCTAGGTTCAATGACTTTTTAAAGGGAAAGAGCTAGAAAGTCCATAAAGATCGTGAGCCTCTTCTTAACCTGCAATTAGTTTGTCTACCTTTACTTCTTAGGAGTCTTGATCAGCCATGTTTCCTTCTTCTCTTGGATGGTCCTCTTTGTCTACCACTTTTCGTTCTTTGGTATTAGATGTAACCCCTTCATACCTTCTTCCATAAAGCCTAGGTCCTTTGAAAATCCGAGCTCTAATACCACTGTAATATCCCTTTTGGGGATAAAACTAAAAATGACCTGAGCTGATTTAAAACTCAGAAAATCAGACCTGTAGCTGATGTAGAAACCCTTGCAAGAACCCTTGATATAGCTGTAATTAATTATCCAAAAATGGCGACTTGCTTGGGGAAGCAAAACACTCGTTCTAGGGCACAAACACACTCAAAATAACTTGCTAATTGCTCAGAAAATTATGATTAATAACCAACAACATTAATATGCAAGAAATCTGATTTTTAGAAGCCCACAATTGCAATTATGAATTTATTGATGAACCCTTACACAACTGGAATAAATAAATACTTCAGATCTGAAAATAACATCCACAATGCTTCCAAATGATGATAAAAATGTAGATTGCACCTTAGAAAAATAGAGAGAACATGTCCATGCAATTCGCACTTGGAAGAAAGAGCCCAAACACCAAGATTTCCTCCTCAACCAAGTCGCTTAGGGCTGTAATTAATTATAATCAGCAATGAAGATCAATACAAATGAGATAATGTGGGTTTTCGTCCACACTACCCTCTTCTCAAGGGGTTTCGTCCTTGGGAGGTACTCAATTCAAGGGTTTTCGTCCTTGAATGAGGTGGAGAAAGTGCTTCAACAAGCAAGCCTTCACCAACAAGATAGATTCACCAAAACAACATGCCTACAAATGACTAAGCAACCTCCTTTTATAGACATAAGGGGTGCTTATTACAATGCAATCCAAAAAGGCCGACCCCTTAAGAGAGGATCTTTTAAAAGTTCATTAAGTATTTTGGGCCTACATGCCACAAATACTTATTTTATTTCCTAATTACATAGCCATCTATTGGAGCGCTAATCGCCCAATAGGAATACATAAATACAAATGAAATAACTATTAAAATAATGATGCAATTACAAAGTTCAGATATTCCCCTTGCTTTCTCCTTAAACCCACGGGGAGAAAATGGGTTAAGGTCTTCAAGAACTAGCCTCTCGAAAAGGACATTACGCCTCCCCCCGCCCAAGATTCCTTGTCCCCAAATAATTGCAAGCCCAATACATCTGCTGCCTCATCTTCATTTCCCCTTCTTTTGGAATTTCTTCATCTTCTAAGGGTGAAGGAGGCATCCGATAAAGCATCCGCAACCACATTATGCTTCTCTTTCACATACTCAATGTCAAAATCAAATGCTTGAAGTCTACTCACCCATTTTTGTTGCCAATCATTCAAATCCTTTTGATGAAGAAAGAATCTCAAGCTATTGTGGTCGGTTTTAACCACAAACCTTCCACAAATCAAGTATTGCCTAAACTTGACCAAGGCATGCATGATGGCAAGCATTTCTTTATCATAAATAGAGAACTTCTTCTCATGATCTTTCAATTTTCGACTTTCAAAAGCAATGGGGTGCTGATTTTGCATCAAAACTGCACCTATACCCTCACCGGAAGCATCACATTCAAGCACAAATGGTTTAGAAAAATCTGGAACAGCGAGAACCGGATAAGAGCACATCACCTCTTTAGTTCCTCAAAAGCTACATGGGCTGATTTGGACCAGCTGAAAGCATCCTTCTTTGTTAGAGAAGTCAAAGGGGCTGCAATTTGTGAGAATCCCTTCACAAACTTCCAGTAATATGAGCACAAACCCAATAATCCTTTCAAGTGAGTAATGCTGGTTGGTGTTGGCCAATTCATGATTGCTTGAATCTTGCTTTGATCCACATGAACCCCACTGAGCATTGATAACATGCCCCAAGTATAAAATCTCATCCATACCAAACTCACATTTAGACTTTTTGCATATAAAGACTGCTGCTCCAAAATTTCCAGCACTATATCCAAATGTTGGAGGTGCTCCTCCCATGACTTACTATAAATCAGAATATCATCAAAGAATACCAACACAAATTTCCTTAATTGCTTACCAAAAATGTGATTCATGCATGATTGGAAGGTGGCCGAGGCATTGGTCAATCCAAATGGCATGACAAGGAACTCGAAATGCCCAAAGTGACATCTAAAAGCGGTCTTGTGCACATCCTCTTCTCTAACTCTTATTTGATAATATCCGAATCTCAAATCTATTTTGGAGAAGTAGATTGCTCCAGGTAGTTCATCTATGAGCTCATCAATCCTTGGAATGGGATATTTGTTCTTTATTGTTTTTTTATAGAGCACACGGTAGTCTACACACATCCTTAGAGTACCATCTTTTTCTTGACCAACACTAGGAAGATACATAAGGGCTGGAACTAGGCCTTATCAATCCCATTTCCAACAATTCCTTGATAGTTTTCAATTTCTTCCTTGTAAAAGTATATTATAATCATGTGTAAGAATCTGATGCTCTGTATGCGGTCACAGTAGCTCTGATGGACATACAACAAGATGGATGCAACTTATGATTGGAAAATTAAAGTCCCCTAAAAGAAATACCAATTCATGCGGAAGTCTAACAGGAGATTGATTTTAATTGGTAAAAACAATTTTATTACATAGGATTTGATTTGTAACATCCTTTACTTATTAATTAGACTGTTAGGAATTCTTATATTTGCACTTTTATCTGTTAAAGATGACAAAATTCAATGAATATTCACAGCATTCATTCAAATTTGTGATAGAAAGCAGCTTTGGTTTTTCTCACCTTGATCCAGGTGAACCTTTACAGTGTATGGTGTGTTAACTCCTGTTTGTGAAGTATATTAGTGATTGTTGTAATTTTTGGGCATTATTTCAAGGGAAAAAAAAACCTTTATTACTATCACTTCACAATGCTGATTTTGCGCTAAGAATGGCCTACAAAACATCCTGTGCTTGGGGCCATAGCTCAATTGCCTTAAGGTAAATTTACAGCAATCTAGTATTTCTCCACAGATTTTGTCATTGTTCAGAATATTGCAATGAAATAATTATTTTTTCTGTGTGTTCCTCCATAACGGAAAACTCCTCTTTTCAAACATCCGATTTTTGTGGTAAGTGTCTCTTACAATTATTTTCAAGATTTGTAACATTGGATACTAATAGTGATAGACACATATTACTGCAATATTACAACCTGGTTGTACCTTACCTTACCTTACATTGTCTAAACCATGATAATCTAGTCTCTTTCATATTGCTTTTCAACATGGAAGAAGTATATTACAATGATATAAGATGCTGATGCTCTATATGCAGTCACTGTTGCTCTGATGAACAAACAACAAGATGGATGCAAAAATTGTGATAGGATAGTTGTAAGTGCCATGAATAACAGGAGAGTGATTTTAATTGGCAAAAACAATTTCATTACTTGGGATTTAACTTTTAACATCCTGGACTTAATAATTACAGTATTAGAAATGCTATATTCATACTTTTGTCTAGCAAAGAGGACAAAATTCAATGAGTAATCACGGCATTCATTCTCAAATATTGGTAATTGTAAATTTTGGAAAGTAATACAGCTTTGGTTTTTCACATCGTGAGCCAGGTGAACCTACTTAAGTTTATGATGTGTATTAACTCCTGTTCAGTGTTAATGTCAAAATTAACCTTATGCTTGTATTGAAGCAAAAGGAGACATAGGCAGATTTAAAGGCTATTTTAGTCTCTCTCTGTGTACAATCTTTGTCAAATGTAGATATAAATCCATCTCATTTATATCGTTATTTAGTAACAACTAACAACATATCGCCATTTTATGTGCTGATGTTTTTGTTTTACGTTGGTTGGTGAACAGGCAGAATCTATGAAGAAAAATGCAGTGAAACACGGCTTCAAGATGCAGGTGATTGCTTTGCAAAAGAAAATGTTGGCCTGATGCAGCAAGTGCATATGCCAAAGCTAATTGTGTTTCTAAATGTCTAAATGCCTGCCTAAAGGGAAAATTATTTGAGACCGGATTGGGATTCATTGGAGTCTTGAAAAAGGAAAAGTGCAATTTAAACTGTGGAATATGTGAGCGTTGTGAAGGAGTAAAAATTGAAGCTGACTACCTTAAAATGTCTGCAACACATTTTCATCAGAAAAGGATAAGAAGTCTATGATGAAATTTGTGAAAGCCTTTCCTACAATGGACTTAATTAGATCTTTTCTGTGGAGGAAAGATTACTTTGATGAACTTCTGGGAATTGAAGAGGCCAATGGGAACTTCATACAGGCTGCAGAGGTGGCAGAGAGGAAAGGAGATTTGTTATGCGAGGCTGTCATGCTAGCAAAGGCAGGAAAATACGAACAAGCAGTTAAATCAATTCTTCTACATGTGCAGCTAAATTCTATGTGGGGAATGGGAAATAGAGGGTGGCCACTACTGCCATTTCCTGAAAAGAATAAATTGCTAGAGAGAGTAAAACAAATAGCTAAGCAAAACCTGCGCTGTGGATCTTCACCTAGCCATCACGCCCTTGATTGTGAAGCATCAGTTCTTCGAGACGAGTCTCACAGTCTCTGTGAGATAACGGAACAAATGATCCTCACACAGAAGTTGGGAAGTGTGAACTTTGAAGTTCTTTCTCTTCGTAAAGTTCTTGATGCACACCTTCAGTCTGATGCGAAAACATTTCAACATGAACAAGAGAGAAGCTTACTCGAGAGGGATGATAATTTGAAAATACTACTGGATAATAGAGTCTCTTCAACAACAATGGTGTTTCTTTGGAATGCATGGAAGGAGAAATTGTTATTTTCAGTGGATTCACTTTCAAAACTAGAAAAGCGCCGGGAAAGAGAGCAAGATAAAGTCTACATTGAATTTGCTTTCGACTATTTTGTGCCAGACTAAAGAGAAACAATAGATTCTGCACTGTGTTTAATAGTGAAGCCTTTTGGCTTGATGGTAAGAGGGTTGAATTATGTGAGAGACTAGGAAAATCTGCACAGATTAGTATCCAAAACTTTTCTATGCATGCAAAAATGTTTCTTTTAATGGAACTTTTTTCTGTGGGAGTCAAGGTTGTTAACAAACTAGAAGAGATCTATCTTTCTTGCAGAAATCAATCCGGCACTCTTTTTGTGGAAGGCACTGTGATACTTCAATTACATCAAGTTTCAAAAGCTTTGGAAGATAGGCAGTTGGCTGGGTTTGGAAAGGTGACAGGCTTGATTGGGACTGATTTCCTTGAAGACCGTTTCTTTGAAATGTTTTTTCCATTGAAGACACAATATGAAAATGTGAAGGAATTTATCTCTTTGCGTGAGAATCCAACAAGCAGTTTGATTCTCAAAGACATAACTGAAAATCTAATAAGAAAAATGCATAATCATTTTACTCTTGGCCAGATTGGAAGATTGCAAGTATTGCTCCCCTTTTTGCAGAAGGATCTGGTGACAGATTACAGTAAGAAAATTGTTGACACTCTCCATGACAAGCATTGCTGGAATAATGAACTGCTGTGGTTACATATGGAAATGGTTACAGGAAACAGTTGTGAGGATAAAAGACTGATTCTGATAGAAAGCTTTGAAGTAGCTATAATCAGTACTTTTAAGAGCTGGGGGAACCAAATTGATTACATTTCTCCACATGTTTTTCTCTCTCTTCTGGAGAAGCTGTTCTTTTTTTCATCTTCATGTGAATATCTATTAGGAGGTTTGTTTTTGCCAAGGTCTTTCTTTGTAGAGTTTATGACTGGGGAACAAGGTAACTCCTCATGTGCTTGGTTGCTTCAATCAAAACGTCAACCAAGATGCCAGGGAAGACTTGAAAAATTTTATGGTCCTGTGTGTGATATAGTTTGGCAGCTATTAGTTACTTCTAAATCCAAACATTTTCATGGATAAAAACGTCCAAGATTGACAGCAGAATATATTTTCCAGAAATGGCATTGCATTTGATCATTATGCTTTGCTTGATAGGTGTCAACAGCACAGGTTTATATCAGCATGCTATGCAAGTGCTTTTAACTATCTTTCGAGACGACCATATAAAAATAATCTACCTCCTAAATTTAAAGGAAAGCTGCTTCAAATTTTCCAAAAGCACTATCCAAACAGGTACACATTTTTCATGCACTTCTCTCTGTTAATGAGAGATATTGATAACCCTTTGGTGAAAATTGATTTAGCAACACATCCTAAGCTTGATGGCAGACATGAAGATTTCATAGTTCTTAGGCAGGAGAGCATTGAAAGTAAGGAACTTCTCCTTCAAAACATCTTTCAGGATAAGGGTGATATGTTTGTTTCAAATGAAAGGGAAGGAGATATAAAAGTAAAGAGCTTCTGGTACATGGCGAAAAGAACATGGGGCCATCAAATGGTAATAGTTCTGTAGCTAGCACAGAGCACATTGAAGAAAATGTTTCTGATAATGCTGAGTGTCTCAGAGATAAACCAGAGAAGGAGATTGTGTTGTGCAAACCCATATTGGACTGTGGTAACATTGATCAACAGAAAAAGGGTGATTATTTTGAAGTTGAGGCCTGCTCTAGGGATGAGACTAACCAAATTTCATTGCTCGAGGACATCAAACCATCTTACATGTTTGAAGTAAATGGGCAGTGTGTACCTTGGTTTGTTCAATGGAGGATGAAGAAGTGGCTTTCTTGTGCTAGGAGGAGTCTTGAGGAGACATTATCTGTAAAGGACAAATACATCCGGGAAGCTTGCAGAGTTTTCCAAGGGAGCAAAAATTCTTCTTACACCGAAACTTTCATTTCAAAAGCTTGCCCTCTCAAGGTATGAAAAACACAGGGCTTTGCATGTGAATTATGAACAACAACATAATATATTATACTACAATTGGTTTTCCCTTTTTAGCCGTAGTCCCAAAGAGAGCAAGAGCTTAACTATTAAAATCTCTGCTAATTTGAAACAATTAATGCAGGCCGAGGTTGACGAACTCCTGGATCTAATAGCGATCACAATACCAAAGGTGAAACAAGGAAAAGTTTGTGCTGATGAAGAAAGTGAGGTCTTAGAGGAAATGCATGACATCCATGAAGACTTGATGCATTTATCTGAACTCCTTTGCCCAATGTCAGTCAATGATCTTCTACATATTTTCTACGAGCATGAGATTATAAAAAGCTTTTGAAATGCAGTACAAAATAGGAAATGCAGAAGTTACGTCGTTTGTAGAAGCATACTATATTCACACAGTTATCTAGTCTAAAGAAGTGTACGATATTATTTGGTTTGCAGGCACAAGAAACATGAAGAGTGTGACACCGAATGGCTGGAGAATGATGCTATAGGCCATACTTCCATCAGGTTACAGGAATGTAGGCACAGATTGGACAGATTTAAGTCTGTATTTGAGGATGACACCCGGGCTGTCACTGAGTGCATTCAACCAGTCCAATCTAATAGTAAGCATAAGCAAAAGCAAAATAAGAAGCAAAAGGGAAAAAAGAAAGGGAATAAGAGGAGGAAGTAAATGTGGAAAGATTTTTAAGGTGTACATAGGATTGAGTTTTGTATGTAATTATTACATGATGTAATTCAAATTGTCATTAAAGAAAAAGTAAAAGCCAAAAGGAGAAGACTTACTTACTTTATTAAGCTATATTTCCAATTCGCGGACACAGCCGCTAGGGGTAAAACAGGAGATATGTGGGTGTTTATAGGTTTGAATCATATATGTAATTATTACATTACATGATTTTCCGCCGAGCTCTTCTTTTTGATAATATGTAATCATTGGGCCTCTTCTCGTGAGCTCTTCTTTTTCTGTAATATATCATATTAAGACTTATCTTGGTAGACTCACACAAGCCCTTGGTAAGAAATTTAACATTGTATGAGTAACGGTAACCAAAAATATGACATCAATGTTAAGACAAACTATTCCTTCAGCTTGAATTTACACGATCAATATGTATGTCATATTAGAATGAATGAATTAATGAAAGATTTAATAATGTCCATGAGATTAAGGAGTGTCCATGTGCAATCACAAGTGATTATCACATGAGCTGCCCTGTTAGTGTTGCAAAGATTTCAATCCCTTTTTTATGTTGGATCTTTTACTGTGGATCTTGATCAAGAAACTTGTTTTATCCAGCTTTTCCTCTTTAAACAACTCGGTTAGTTTGTTTACACACAAGTTGTCCTCATATTTGATAGGAATGCCACTATATGATGTGCACTCCATGATGTAGTGATTTCATGTGTCTACCACACCCTTGTTACAACATAGACGCGTTTTTATTTCACACTCCTCATTAGGCATTGTCCTCTTGTCGATATCACACAAAAGATAATGTGAAACTAGTCTTTAGCTAATCTTTCAACATTTTTGCCTTCCACTTGATTTTTGCTCATATGTATGCCTTCTCATCATGTTCTCATGTGAGATTAAACTCTCGATATAGTATGCTTTATTATGCTCATCTATTCGGTGTTTTGTTTCCTCCACATGTATTTCTTTTTGTTTAGATCTTCCTCTACCAACATTTGGGCCATTGATGTGCCTTTATACTTTGTCTTGTTTAAATAACTTAAATTCTATGTCATTGCCAATGTAGCAAATGAAAAATACATAATTTAGCTAATATAATTTCATATGGAACCTATGTTTTGATGTTGAGGTTGCTTATGATGAAGTGTTTTTGAATTCTCTTTATGTCTCCTTTTAAATCTAACATGTTGCACCAAACTTCACATCCATATAATACCACTAAGGTAACAATCTAGTCAAGAAGGTTCTCTTGGTTTTCAAGTTCCATAGTTTTGCACCATTGCATTGATTTTGTAAGAGTATAAAACGCTCAACCCCGCTTTTGTATTATTCTTTCTCTCTAGGTCTCGTGAACTATGTTTAATGTGAAAAATTAAGCCGGAGGTATTTGTATTCCTCCACTATTTCTAGTGGGGTTTATCCGAAAAAGGATGGTAACATGTTTCTTTTTTATCAAGAATGAAAAGATAATGACTTTGGTATTGTTGGTGTTTTTGTGTGTACCCATGCTTTTTTTATCAAGTTCCTAACACTGATGTAGTGGTGGTCAATAGTGGAATGCTTCACTATATTAAGTGCAAAGAAACATAACTTTTAGATCATATTTACGTAAGAGTTTGGCCCTTTTTTCCGTGTTCTTGACCTCGCTTTTCTAGAAAATCGCTTGTTAGAAATTTATTGTTAGTACTCACATAATATGAATAATTAGTATTACCTATTAAATTAATATGTCAGTACTATTTTCTAGTATTAATTATTTCCTGTGTGAGAGAGATTGTGTGATTTGTATTAAAAATCACCCTATAAATTAGGGATTGTGTAGTTGTATTTGATATGGGTAACACCCCCATTATTATGATGTCGTGTCATTATATATATATAGCTCCTAGTTTGATCAATAAATTATTAGATTGTATTGTGATATTTGTACAATATAGTATAATAGCCAAGTTATCTGCGATTTCTAGATGGTTCAATCAATGTGGAGGGGCAGCCCTTGTCCATATTGCCTAGTGTGTTTACTTTTTCTGTGTAAATCATTGTTTTTTATATTAAGAGGTCTAAGAAGAATAAAGTTTATCAAAACTTTGTATATGGCTCCGAGTGCTGCCATGTGAAACAATCTCGACTCTCACCACTGCATTTTCATTTCCAACAAACTTTGACCCCGAAAAATAAATGTGTTCGTATTTCGATATCGATAGTCTGCCATCTCTGCCCATGTGCATCCAAAACCCACCATCAAATTGCCACTCACCTACAGTACAAGCAAATCTTTTGTGTAGCATTTGTGTTCATCAATTTTTCCAGTACGTCCTGCAGTCTTCGAAATTCATTCAAAGGTTCACTTCAACAAGACACCGTAGAGCTTACATCATTAACCTAGATAATTTCATTAGTCTTTCGAATGTAGATATATAGCCTTCAATTGTTAATTAATTTTGTTTTTAATGCAATAAAATCATATTTTTAAATATTTAAATTTTTGGATTTTTTTTTTTGGTATAATATTATTTTATATTTGGTTGTATATGGCATTTATCTCACATTTTATTGTTAGTTTTACTTTTCCTTTCATTATTCACTTGTAATATTATAGTTCTATGATTTTTTTTTTTGAATGGGTTTCTAATTACAAAAGACATTCCTAAAATCAACGACAAATAAATTAATAAAATAGTAATTAGTTAGTTCCACACTAGTAAAATTACTTAATAAAATACAATACAATAATTATTAAAATATAAAATATCAATAATAATTATGCATAAATATCCATTAACTAATCACATATCAATAATTAAAACACAAATCTACATTAATATCATAACATCTAACTAATCTTATACCAATAAACATATAAATATATTAATATCATAAAACTTAAACTAATTTATGTGAAGCGTGGCTAAGATTGACACCGTGGTGTTCCGAGATTTCACCCTGAAATCTAGGACTACCTCTTTTAAAAAAATTCGTTGTTTCCAAAGTAATGGGTCGTTTTGTGTTTGTTTTCCCCGCAGCTTGTTTGCATTGCTTTAGAATATCTCCAGAGAGTCATAAAAGTCAAACTCGACAAATACCCACATGCTAAAACTCACTCTATCCCTTCGCTAGGTTTTGTTTGAGAAAATTTTATTTATTTATTTATTAAATAAATAAAGCTCTGTTTAAAAATAAATTGTCTAGCCAATTGAACCCTCATCAAGATTTTCACCCATTATTACTTCCGCCTCTCAATGGAGTGTTCACAAGGAAAGAGTTTTTACTGACCAACTAATTGGTCGATTATTTTCAAAGCGATTATGCTCGCAACTTCCTAAAGGTTTTTTGCTTTTATTTCTTTTTGTCTTTCTCCTTTTTCGTCCGGCAATTCCCTGTAACCTATTCATTCTTCCTGCTAGATTTTTTCCTGACCTAGGTTTTCAAAAGCTTCCCAATGTTTTTAATTGTTAATTAATTTATCTAAAGGTGATCGAGCTCAAAGTATTCTTTCAGAGATGCAAAAAAGAAGTTGTTTGGTCCAAAAGGTGCAAAAATAGATTTTATGAAAATAAGAAAAATATTGCCACCAATGTGTAGAGCTCGAGAAAATATGCACTTTTAGAAAAAACACCACCTAAAAAACATGAGCCACAAACCGAAAGTTATGGCACTTGCAAGTTTTTGTTGCTAGATCTTCTTGGACCCTTTCCAAAAATGGAAAATTTTATTCTCTCGCTTGTGTTTTCTTCACCAAAAATCCAAAAATGGAAAGAAATGTAGTCTTCATGTCAGTCGCAATTTTCAAAGTTGCTTTTGCATCCAATTTCCATGCCGCCTTTAATGACGAATTTAAGCAATTTTAAAGGTATAAGTCATAATGCAAGTCACACTTTTTGGGAATGATGGTTTCTTAATGCAAGTCACACTTTTTACTTGCACGTTGCTTATGTTTTTCCCTCAAAAATAACTTAAGTGAAAAGCGGAAAAGTGTACCCCAACAGGCAGGGTAAAATCTTACATGCTTGCTGTTTATGTTTTTCCCTCAAAAGCAACTTAAGTGAAAAGAGGAGAAGTAGACTCAGCAGTAGGGAAACATAGACCCCATGTTTTTCCCTTGGCTTATAGCCAAAAAGTGCGACCCATCCTTGCATTATCAATTGCCCAAAAGCTGATTTTATTTATTTATTTCTAGCTAAGGTTGGTGCCAAAAATAGGAGGAAAGTCAAAGCAAGCAGGAAAGCTAAAAATAAGACAAGGAAGCATGCTAAAAATAAAGGAAAGAATTGCATGGAAAAGCAAGCTAATCAGGCAAACTTGGGCACCCAAATAAGGAGAAAAACACATCCTATTATTAGGAATTGCTAAAAATAAGAAAAGGTAATGGGTAAAATTAGCATGCAACTGCTTATATAAACAATGGATGTCATAAGGAGAGAGCAATTAATTCTTTTAGGTGGAGCATGCTGCCCTGGAGGATTTTGGCGCCCAAGGTTGGAGTTGTGAGCAGTAAATAAATATTTTTATTGTCGGAAGCAACTAGTTTTGGCGCCCAAGGTTGGAAGTGCTTTCTTTTTATTATTTTGACTATCTCGCATGTTGATGTGAGTGCACAAGTGAATAAAATAATATTTTTAGCTTGCTTGGCATGCAAGCAAGGTCTAAAAAATTAGGCAACATGTTTTATAATCGATCTTGGTGAAAAAATTAGATATTCATGTTATGAACTCATACTTGTCTCGAATTATTTGCAGGAATACTTTATTTATGCCCATATTGGTGAAGAAAGTCAAGTCAATGTTTGATACATTGAATACATCTTTAGAATCGAGAGGAAGAAACAGATTCAACTCTCATAATTGCAAAGGCTTTCGACAAAAATCATTCTCTGGTTCCTAACGCAACCTATGTAGAAGCCATTGCATGGAAATTTCCTTTCAGAGCTTGTGCATGTGCTCCCAATCTTCCAGTTGAAGCCTTCATTGAATTTACTTGTATTTTCCTTCACAGAGTGCTTTCCGAATTTAAAATTGCTCATATGCAATTAAAAATAAAAGGTGATGAGTTTTGTTTGAATTGTTTACTTACAAGCATATTATTCAGTGCACATACTTTCCGGAGAAAAATTGTGCGTAAGCTAGAGAAGAAGTGCAAAAATTTCAAGGATAAGAAGGAGGACCGATCGTAGGAAGTACCCACAAGCAAATCACGATTCATGCTCTTATGCTTCCAGATTAGGTTTGGTGAGAATTAAAGGCAAAGATTCAACAACATATGGAAGAAAAAGACATCTTAGATTCAAGAGATATATCATTCATTGCTAAAATAGATGAAGCAAAAGTACAATGCATATTGGATCAACATGCAAAGTATGGAGGAAGGACAAAACAAAGTGTTGCAGCTGGAATAACTTCTTTTTCTTTCTCTTATTTCTCTGACAAAACAATTGAGCAATCAATTAAAATTGTAAAACTTAGGTAATTGGCTATAAAAATTTGTTACTTCAAGTTACTGGAAGAAGTCAATTACTTGGAAATAGGTGGCAGACATGCAAAATAGAAGGTTCTATTTTCAGTTATAAATCATGCATGTCATGCAAAGAGGAATTCCAGGAGGAAGATTGCCAATTGCTTCCCTTTTTCATAGCTTCCACATGTGACAATTCATTAAAAACTTCCTATTTGTAATTGCATTCTATACATTATAAATAGAGGAAGAGCCTACGGGTTAAAGGAGGATCATCACAATATTGATAATCACAATTTGTTAATCAACATTCTTGAGTTCCAGACTTTGTGTTGTCAGCCCTTGATGTCATTTTTGTGAAAGTTGAGGAATTGAATAAAGACAAATTTCCGGAGAACTTTGTGTCCACGGTGCATTTGCTTCTTACTTCTGTGTGGATCTTTAGATAAACTTTGTGTTATCTGAGATTTAGATTAGAAGCTTTTCTTTTCCTTTACTTCTGAATATTGTGAGATCTACTTGTTTATTTAATCTATATGTATGAGACCAACTTTGTAAACTATTGGTTGAATTACATATCTTCCTTCCTTCTTTCCCAAATTTCATTATTTCCCCCTTCTGCAAATACTTCATAAACAATTGCTTACTTGCTGCAGAATTGCTTAGCTATGGTTCATGAGCTTTGTGATTAAAGTAAAACCCCGCAAATAGTTATTAAGTTTCATACATACCAGATTGATAAACATCTTACACGGAGCATCATTGGTAAATGAAGGAGATTTATCTCATGATCGCCTTGGTTTTTATTGTATAGAAAATCTAGCCACCACACTGGTAAAATGCAAACACACTAAACTTTAAGGAAGGCAAAATGCAAGTGCAAAAAGATTGTGGTAAAAGAGGAACCAAACATGAACCAAAAATAGTTCATATTCAAAATTTAAGAACTAACTTTAGAAGAGGTACATAACTAGGAAGAAAAGAGGTGTAATTGCCACCTAAAAAGGTGGGGAAGTGTGACTCTCGTCTATCTCAATGACACATAAGGAAGATAAATACATGTGCGGGAAAACTATACGATGGTATAAAAACCTATATTAAGACCCCTTAAGCATAGCTTAAGTGGTTAGAAAGATTTGGGTCCCAACAATAAGGCTCGATAAGATAACCAAGTACATAGAAAATCTCCCATAAAGTGGAGAAAGTTAGAAAACCAACAAGAAAAAAATTTCCTTAAAAAGGATAAAAGAGAAGTACATAGAAAGTCTCCTCGTGAGATAAGCGCTCTTAAAGATCATAGAGATGACTCTTTATAACTAGAAAGAGAAAGAAGAGAAGTAGAGAGGACTAGCCACCCGTAAAATAAAGCCTCGTGACCTCCTAATAGATCACATAGATGACGAGTTCGATGTCAAGTAAAGGAATCAATGAAGACTACATCCCAATTAGGAATGTCAAATGTTGCACTAAAATACTATGGATTAAAGGAAGAGGCAATAAAGAACATCTTTAGATGTTGCTCAAAAAAGCGAATGCTAAATTATGACTAGTGTTGATGAATCAAATTAAGTACCAAATAGGACTCAAAATAGTTTTCTACATTGGTATGAGAATTGAACCAAGAACCAAGTACTCCTGCATATGGTGTCAACATGAATGATGACCAAGGTGAATCATATGATCTAGGAAGTGCAAGTTTTGTTACCATGTAGTGGTAGGTAAAATACATCCAGAGAAGTAGAAGCAAATCTATCAAAGTTGTCATTAAAATGGATAAATGTTGTCAACAATATCATCAGGTATAAAAAGTGAATTCACAAACAGATGTGAAATTTCAAGCAAGTAGACCTCCCAATGAAGTGGATCTTGTAGACATAAAGAACCTTGTTGTAGAGAATCATTGGAAGCCCTCAAAGAATCAAATCTGAACTATGATGAAACAACGAGTGATGGAGGAATATCTTGCAAGAGGAAAGATATGTCCACAATGGTTTCATCTAGATTTGGAATGTTGGACTCTACAAACGAAAAAGACATGTTAGGGGTATGTGTTCCAATGAGGTGAATTCAAAAGACATAATCTTACTGCAAAGAATCACCAAAGCCCTCGAAGAAATGACTCCAAACTTTAAAATAACAACATGTATGAGAGGAAAATCTTTAATTGTAGATGGGGTATCAAAAGGAGGAAGATTTGTAGCAAGTATTAATGTCATCCGCGTATGAAAGGTTTTATAAGAAAGCATCACTCTCATACCATACAAGTGTTAGATGAAGGTCCAAACAATGAAAGGGTACTTAGTGTACTCAAGTCGATGTTGAATATCCTCATTAATTGTGAGGCATATTACTTTGTAGACCATGTCATTGTTTTTAACCACTCAATATTCTTCTTGTAATTGTGTGGCTCAAGAATTGTAAAATTTGGACAAAGTTTGCTATTAAAACGATGACTTGCACATTATGAATTTTGTCCAATTAACTCACAATAATAATATTATACTATATTGTTCATTCGAACTCATTACAAATATATAGATTTCATACTTCCTAGGATACCTATTAAATCTTCTATAACCACTCTACCAATATAACCCTATGATTACTCAACCATACAACTTAATAACCAAGTTTACCACTACGTAAATATAATCAACCCATAAGGTGAACACTTAACAATATAATTTTGAATATTCCCCTTAGTGGGAACATGGTAGAAAAACAATTGCACTTCCATTTTGTAGTGTGTCGCCCGCATGCTCACTATCCCTCAGTACACAACTCGGAATGAAGGTAGAGAAGGAACTCATGAACTTCTCATGACCATGAACAATCGGGAACTAATTTAATCGAACAAGTGTGAGAACCATGAATAGGATCCATTTTCTTATCAACCAATCATTATAGGGAAAAATTTGACCCGATCAATGTGGGAACTCAAGCATGAACCATCTATATAGCCTTCAACAATTTTACAAAGGTTAACCAAAAACTTATGGATGACCATGAGTTCATCCTCTTCAAGTATCATGATGTTGCTTTTATCCTTGTGCTTTTATCTTTCCACTTGTTTTTACATTAAGGGATTGCATAAGAAATTTCGCTCACTTTTATAAATCTAAATAAGAACGTACTTATGTTCTTATTACAAACATGCCATACAAAACCAACTAAAATCACACAACTAAAAAAACAAACTACCACCAAATCATGTTATGTGGCCCCATCACAGGAGTGACGAGAGGACGTTGCTTGTCCTCCTTCCTCTCGTTGCCTCCATCCTTTAGTTAGAGATTTTAGGTATTTACAAATGGATTATTTATTTTCAATTGCCTTATACATTCTCATGTAGCTAATTGTTGACGTTTGTGAGGTTGAGCTTCCTCATATACTCCATCTACCTCATATCATGCTTCTAAATCTTTGTAAATTTTGTTTTCCTAGCACCGCACATCAAAAATGATGCGACAACAAATTTCTTGATTTATCGAATCCAATAGATTCAAGAGTCTCTTATAGAACAAAATAAAATCCCACAGGATGTGAAAACATAACCAAAGTTTTAGGCTCCATCACTTGATGCACCCAAGTACAAAAAGATAATTTAAAAAAAAAAACTACTTTGACAATACACAATTTTTACACTTAAAATACACCACAATGATAAAAAAGTAGATATTAGGCATATGAGCCCTTCCACCTGGTTGGGGATCATGGTGCCACTTAGTGTTCAGATGTTAGACTAGGATGACCTGGATGACCAGTCCTCCTTTTGATGAGCCTCACACACTTGGCTTTTTCCCGCCTCAGGGATGATCCGCCTCCGGCTCTAGGTGTTGTTGCTCCGTGTGCATAATGAGATGATATAGTTTGTTTTGTTTCGCCGTCACAATCTTGTCTCTTATAGCCTTTGTGGCTTTTTTTAGTTGTCTTTGTGTCGTTTGTTGTTTTGCCCTTTGGACTTAGACTCTTTTGAGGTCCTGTTCTTTGTTGGCCACCCCCTTACTATGTAACACTCTGTATTATTTCATTTATAATGTAAAGGCGGCACTATATATGAAGTGGGTTGTAACAATTCCACGTATGCACCAACAATGATTGGTGTTTGGACTTAAAATATTTCACACATATAAAGCGCATTCACAGAATTTTGAATCAGGTGTTTTCTTGCTATTAATGACTTTTACCATTTCAGGTGGTGAAGAGTAGGTTGTACGTAGGAGATGTCTAGAAGATATAAGCAGTGTGAGAGGGATGTTACTCTCTTCTTTCGCCAGGTTGCTTGCAAGATCAGTGGATAAGTGGTACGATTAGAACATAGAGATCTGATACGTGTTTGATGTAGATCACTCCAAACAATGCAGGGTCTGAGTGTAAATTCCAATTTCCCATAAAGTCATTCCAAGTTGAATGCATTCAGGCTGAGCATCATGAATTCTATATCATAACCAATCCCTGCAGATCCGTATCACAAAGTACACCGAATTTATAAATGACCGATCTAATAAGTTGGATGAAGAAATTTATCTCAATGGCTTTTTAATTTTGTGTTGATCTAAGTACAGCCGCCAACTTTTGGTGCTGCGCTTGGAGGGAAATCTGTTCGAGACCGATCCAAACAATGCACAATCTTAAAGATCGTTGTGCCGAGATGGAAATGAGCCAGAGGTGAGTTGAAGACCTGAAGTCGTAGAGTGGATACGAGGGTAGTCATGGGGATCCAGTTGGACGCAGGTGCAACTAGCTAGCAAGGAGGAAACTGAAGCATGGCAAGCAGATGCCCCTTGATTAAGAATTAAAAATCCGTAGCCAATGGGGTCTTGGCTGATTGGTAAAGTCTGGGCATTTACCAAGAGGAGGTCCAAGGTTCAACCCCCATTGGCATGTCCACTTTGCATGAGGAATAGCCCGACCGATGTCCTTGAGTGCCGCTGTACGGAGGTGGTATGAAACCTAGGCTTCAGCTGAACGGAGGCGGTGTGAAACTTGTGCACTGGTGGTACCATCCTCGCCTAGGTCAAATTCACCGAGGTGGTAGAGACCTGTGCTAAAAATGTAATATGTAATGATTCCTCTAATTTCCATAAAAATAAAAACCCATTTATTTCTTTGCCTCTCATGGGCTCTAGTTTTTCTTATTAAAACAACGGTTTTGCAACAAATTATGAATTATATACAATTAACACACAATAATAATGTTCTCTATACTATTCATTCGGACTCATTACAAGTATATAGATTTCATACATCCTAGATAACATGAGACATATTATGTGATGTCCCTTTTTGGGGACTCACGAGGAAAACTATGCAACACTGAAGATAAACAACACTTTTCATATTTTTAGTAGGTTATTAGTGACTAAAATAAATAGGTAAAAACCCTTAACTGGTGCCAACAATTACCCTTCTAAGACAACAACCCCTTATGTGATTTCAATCCACTTTTGTGCCCTCAAAACCCTTGAAATCAGATACCTCTAAATCTCTAAAATTATTATATATTACCAATAATCATATCATGCAAGAAAATTGATGTTTTTAAACTTGGAAGTGAGAGATCTGATTTTTATGATAAACCCTCAATTACATAAACCAATTAAATAGTCCGAAGTGCACTGTAACTAACTTCCACAAACCTAGAAAAATAGCAAATCATCACCGAAATTCAAGAAACTTCATGACTTGGCTCTTTAAAAATAGAGAATATTATTTCAACCTTAAAACCATGAAATTATTGCAATAAAGTACCGAAATGCTCCCCTAGGTGGGTCACTCCACTTAGAACAACCAATAAACACGCCAAAACACACCATAAAGCAAGTCACTCCACCTCAAAAAGGCCAAATATACATTAACAAGAAGTAATACAAAGATATTCAATTATTGATCAAATAACACCTTAGGGAAATTTGCCTAGGGTTGAAATAAAAGATAATAGTAACAAAAGATCCCTCAAGGGGTGGAGACTCTCGTGTTGAAGTCTTCCCTAGACTTGGTGAAGGGTTTCGTCCTCACACAAGACTCTCCAAGGGTTTTCATCTTTAGGAGAGGGAGAGAGATGCTTCACAAGCAATCTTTCCAAGAGATAATAAAATTCACATGATAATCAAATAGCCAAGCAACCTCCTTTTATAACAATAAGGGGTGTTACATCATAACTTATACATACCTCATAATAAGTACCTTTTAAATATCTAATTTGTATTTGGAGCCTACATGCTCAAAATGCGTTATATTCTAATTATATGAGTTCATCTATTGGAGAGCTTGGCTTTCCAATAGGAGTACATGATAACAATGAAAATATCTATTTATAAAATGGCATCCAAGTCTTCCCCTTGCTTCTTCCCTTAAACCCGTGGGGAGGAGAATGGGGTAAGATATTCAATAATGCTAATCTCCAAAAATGGACATGATAGTCCCCCTTCCCAAGATTACTTGTCCCAAAGCAATTACAAGTACGCAGATCCCAAATAATTCTCGGCTTATTTCTTCTTTGATGTAATGTACATGAAGAAAACTTATTCAAGAAAAAATGATCTTTTGTCCATCCTCCTTCATGCCTTGTAGGCATGATGATCAGCTTCCTCTCGTGCCTATCAAACCCCTTGTCCTCTCTGTTTGGTTGATATGCATCCATACTATCAATGACACAACTGTAACTAATCAATTTCCCTTTAGGAAGGGAATAAATGATGACTGAAATAAAATATAGGAGAGCTGGTAAAGAAAAATCAGTCATGCATCTTTCTCTCCATACATTCCCATGATGTTGCTTGTCAAACTTGAGTTTGCAAACTCAGCTATGAACCACCTTTCCTGGACTGCTGGTAAGGGGTAGAGTTCAATTCCCCTTTGCTTAACCTTGTCAACTTTCACCATCATGATCAACAACTTAAATTTTCCTTTATAAATTTATTTGGTGACTGAATTTGTGCATGCCCAACTGTAATTATGTTCTTCCCATGAGCTGATATATGAAAAGGAGAACAATAATGAAATTCCCCTTGCTTTGCTACCATGAATTCCTCTAAAAACTGAATCCATTGCATCCCAAGAACCAATTCTATCCCAGCTGAAACAAAGAATTCAATGCAAAGTTTGTACCTATCCATGGAAATAGTGAGAGCTATCCCCTTGGTTATGGCGGTCATGAAGCCTTTGTAACCAACCATACTCAGCCCCATCCTTCTTGCAAATTCCCTTCAATGAAATTATGTATGGTACCATGAGCTGCAAGCATGGTGGCTTCTTGGTCATGAAGAAGACTCTTCACCCGGAATGGTTGGTAAGTATGTATGTCATGTACCAAAACAAGAATGTTGCCCTTTCTCCTTATCCTCCTTACCTTTTTCTCATACATGGAACCATGGGTCAGCCCCTTATTGATAGAAAAATCAGAATTATGATCCTTCTTTTGATGGTATCCATAGAAAAAGAGGGTTGCAAAGGGTATCCATTAGGAATAGAACCACTAGGCTTACCTTCCCCAAGAGTGATTTTTGACATTTTCCTTACACCGACACAAACCAAGATGAATTTACCCCAAGTACTAATTTTGAAATGGGTGATTCTTCCTTTCTCAAGTCTCATAACAACACCCATACCTTTATCATGATGATATCTCACTAATGGTGTCATTGGAAAACATAACAAGCATGAGACATCCTTCCTAACCAGCTATGCATGATGGCAACATACCTGAAATGACAATTTGGCCAGCAAGAGAAATGAATTATTCACATACCATGGACTTCTCGTGATGTCCTCATGATTCAAAATTTCTGAGTTTGAATCAGCACTCTTCATTGGCATGATTTCTTCACCGAATGGGATCTTTTCTTTCTTGCATTCTTTCCAAATTTGTTGGTGCTTGTCTTGGGTAACCTCTGGCTTCTTGTTAAGGTTGTGAGCTCCATCCAATGACCTCCTTTTGACTATTGTTTGGAACAGTCCAACCACCTCATCAAGTGCTTTCTTAAAATCTTGTCCTTCATGGGAGTTTCTTCCAATCTTCTTGACCTTATAAGACTTGTTGAGATACCACCAGACAACCATCATTGTGACCCCAAATTCTTTCCTCAAACACATGTATATATTATGGATTATAAAACAAATAGAAAGGGGAAGTAATTAACTTTGCATGCATATCGTGGGCCTTGGGAAGAGGGTTACCTCTTATCAATCCAATTTCAGTCCTTGTGCATAAAACAACCTTTTTCTTGATGCATGCATAACTTGGAGGTTTCTTGAAAGGGTGTAAGTACCCCTTACTACTCAATGTGCTCTCCTTTTTTCCCACATTTGTGTCAAACTGATTATGACGATTAGCCCCATTTAACTTAGGAACATAAAACATGAGATATGTTTTTTCCTTGGACTATCATCAAGATATTCATTTCCTTTTACCTTTTCTCCTTCTCCAATTGGTGTTTTATCCTTTGCACTACCTCCATACCTTGTTCATGTGTGTTTGGAATGTCTTACTAGCTCTTATCAAGTCTAATCCATCATCATTTTTCTCTTTATTGACTATTGTTATAAACATACCAAAAAGCTTACTATCATGTCTATTTGGGAAATGGGTTCCAACCATCCCTTTATCTTCCCCCTCTTTCTCATCATCCTTATTTTCAACCCTGGATTCATCACATGCTAAAATCTAATCAGTAGTAATCAAACAATGATCATTAATTACCTCATAATGTTTACTCTTTAGAACAACAATGGGTGTTAACGCCATAGCCTTATATCTCTTGACCACCGAATCTTCTTTTCTCAATGAATTCATCTCCTCCCATTTATCATGGTTCTCCATCTTCTAACCTGCTTTCATATGGTTGTAAGGAAAATCAGTCAGGAGATCACTTTTGACAATGGAAGTGGGTGTTTCTAGAGCTCCCAAAGCTTGATCCATCACCATAATCCACTGCTGCGATGGTTCTTCCTCCTTAGCATGGTGGATATATTCCTCTTTTTCACCTCGGAAGCATTGTTATAAAGGGAATTTGTATCTTCGGTCTTCATTATGGCTTCTCTACCTTGTAGCTGATCCACTACACGCTCTTCTACTTTTTCCTTCCCAATGGAGGGTTTTCTTCCCTTTATGAACGAGACCTTTCTTCCATTTTCCTTTCATGACGTTTGAGAATTATGTCTTGTGCTAATTCCCACTCTATAATTTTCTATTTACATGAAATCCTCAAAGGAAAGGGCATCACACATCTCTTTTGAAAGATATTTACATTCCTTTTTCAATTTTTCAATCCTTGAAACCCTTTTCTCCTTGAGAAAAACACCACCCTACATATTTTGAATGGCTAGGTAAGCATATCCAGGCATCCATCATCTTTCCTTGTGACTTGTTCCCATGTTCACAATCTTGGAGGATGATGCTCGATACCACCGTAATGTCCCTTCTTGGAGACTCATAGGAAACTATGCACTGAGATGAGGATAAACAACACTTTTTCAAAATTTTACTATTAATGACTAAAATAAATAGGTAAAAACCCTTAATTCATTGCAAACAAACACCCTTCTAGGTCAACGACCCATTTTGGGGTTTCAAACCCACTTTTCTTCCTCAAAACCCTTGAAATCAACTACCTCTAAATCTCTAAAATCATTATATATTTTAAACAATCATATCATGCAAGAAAAAATATTTTTTATAAACTTGGAAGTGAGATATTTGATTTTTATGATAAACCCTCAACTACTGATAATTAATTTAATAGTGCATAATTGCAATTGACTTCCATGATCTTGGAAAAGTAGAAGATCGCCACCGAAATTCATGAAACTTCATAACTTGGCTCTTTAAAAATAGAGAATATTATTCCAATCTGAAAACCATGAAATTGTTGCAATAAATTACCGAAATGCTCCCCTAGGTGGGTCGATCCACTTAGAACAACCAATAGACTCACCAAAACACACCATAAAACAAGTCGCTCCACCTCAAAAAAAATCCAAATATGCATTAACAAGAAGAAGTAATACAAAGATCATTACTTATTGATCAAATAGAACCTTAGGGAAATTTTCCTAAGGTTAAAATAAAAGATAATAACAACAAAAGATCCCTCAAGGGGGTGCAGACCATGTTGAAGTGTTCCTGATAGAGGAAACATACATAAAAGGAATGGATGAATGCTATTTTTTGTTTGCTTTTCAAGATAGTGCAATAACTATCTACTTAGAGACTCACAATTGAAAACCCTTTGGAATGAGGGAGTCATACAATATATAGCTTTACAAAAGACTCTTCACCTACCCCCCACATGACTTTTCACTTACTTTTACAACTTGTGACCTTTCATATCCCTAGGAAAGAAAGTGAGTCCCTTTTTATTAATTAAAGGAAAATCATTACAATGTTTGACTATATGTCAGATTTAAATGAATAAGATGAAATAGTGAAAATTAAACCCCCTTAATGAAGAATTAGAACATGAGAGAAGAGAAGAAAGGGGGAGAAAGAAGAAGGGGAGATAGCTATGTTGAAGAAGATGTTACATCTGCCAATGAAGATCCACTTGTTGAAGGAATTTGGGAGAGTGCTCCTAGAGAAATATCTATTCCTTTGAACTCTTTACTGAAATGATCTGCTACATGTGTTACTTTCTCTACTTGAGGAACACACATGAAGCTCAAAGCCTTAAGCCAATTATCAGAAGTATTATTGATGTTTTTACATTGTTTGAACCAAATTTGGTGCTCCTCAACGTAGTGTTAGAAATAGCACACTTGATCTATGCAAGGGATTCTAAGGTGTCCTCATTGAAGGATAAGGGATATCCTACCTCTTCCCGACTAGTTCCTCAAATGGTCTCAAAAGATCATTCACCGAGGAATTCTCATTCATCGAAGGTGCTTCAAGATTCTGCACTTTCTTTCTTATGTTTTCCCGCATCTATGAAGTGAGCTCATCACAAGAATCAAGCTCATCAAGAGCATTGTTCAACATCTCATATCGGGAAACCAACGTTCGAGACCAAATTGGAGACATATTCTCGTTATGGAGTTGAACACATTTTTGCCTACCAACACAAAAGAATCAAGGTTCCCCATATTTGTTACCAATGGAAACACCTGGTCCCAATGAATATTTTCCTTCTCAATTTCATCTTTAGTCATCCTTACTTTTGCAGTAGTGGCAAGCATGAACTCAAACAATGAAATAATCTCTAGAAACAAGTTTTTACCTTTCTTGAGGATCCTGTCAACCCACTTGTCATTGGCTCTCCCCGCATAGAGAAGTAGAAGCCATGTGCCTTCTTGATTGAATCGAGATCAAAGATGTTGGCTGGAGTAACATATTCGGTGAGAGAGATGGGATGACACTAGGATCCATGAATGATTGAACGTAGGAAGTGAGATTTTTCACATGTTCTTCCAATTATTCAATCCTTCCTTTGTACTCTTTGTTTCTTGCAAGAAGACGAGCGAAAAATTCTTAGAATAAATGGGCATCCCCTTCATGTGTTGTTGGTCCTAATGGAATTGTTTTCATCTCATAGTCCGATGGAGGAAACTCTTCAACAGGATTTACCACCTTTGGTCGAGAAACTTCTACATATTGATTTCCGGAGACGCCACAAGAAGCGGGAAGTCGCCTAGGCTTGTTTACCTCATTTTGGCTTCACAATATTTGAAATAGCTTAGAAGTTCGACACCAATTATTGTTGCATTATACGAGTCTCACCTCCGATTATCCCTTGGATCCATGGGAATATATATGATACGGAAGGTTTGGTAATAGACATGATTGTAGTCTTAGGTTCGGTGTGAGTAGCTACATCCTCGTATTTGGTGAGTTGAATTTGCAGGCGGAAGAAGAGATGCTTGAAGAATGATGTAAAATTGATGGATGAGAAGGATATGAAGGAGTGAAGGATGAAGACTGGAAGGAATTCACGTGCGTTGAATAGTTTCACTTCACTAGAGTGTAAGAGTTGTGAGATTGAAGCAAGCAAGCTTTGTAAAGTAATGTGCATGCATATGAGAGCTCAAGATTCAAAAATGAAGTAGAATGGAATTGCTTGGCTTGGCTTGGCTTGTCATAGATCAAAAGAGGTGGCGCACATACAGGGGAGTAATGTGTAACTCCCATCTAAGAGAATATTCCTCCATAATGGAGAAGAGGAGTTACTTTCCCAAATGGGAATGTAACTCCTATGACACACTTACACATATGACAGATTCTGTAAGAGAATCTGTCATAACTAAGATGACACCTAGATCCATGTCCACCTAAGTGAGATGACTCACTCGGTGAGGTGGAATAACACTAAATAAGTGAAGAAAAATACCACCTACACCAACACCCCCTTCATCGTAACTTAGGATGAGGCGGAAAGTCAGAAATGAGAAATGGGTCCTGACACAAAGCTTGATGAGGTACCCACGTACAAGAAACTCTCGAAAAGTGGAGTAAAAGGAGAAAACCTAGTGGGAAAAACTCCCCCAAAAGAGAGACAAGTCCACTCTCTAATCTAAGAAAGATGCCAAAGATGGGTCCCAGCCGCCATGATGAGCCTGTAAAGGTACCCATGTACAAAGAGGCAATCTCTCGGAAAGAAGAAGAAGAGAGAAGAAGAGGGAGATGAGAGGAATGCAAAAGATGTCATGGACGGATCTAAACTCTGCAGCTCTAGGAGGTCTCCTAGAAGAATTTCGATCACGAGATCCTCTACCTTTGGACTGAAGAAGAGCCACCCGCACCAAACTGTGTGCCTGCCCTTAGGAAGGACAGAAATGATGTGCTGGAAGTCCGCCCACTCCGTGAAGGAAACTAAAGGCAAGCAACACAAAGAACTCTGAGTCTGGTCCACGAAAGTGTGACATAGGTATAACAAGTGAGTGCAAAGGAACCGAAGGTAATGTCACGAGTGTAGAATTGTCAGAGTATGAAGGGTGAACACCTATAGAAAGGATGTCCAACTGATGTGAAGGCAACAAAACATCCCCCACAATAGAAAATGGATCCACAAGCAAGGGTGGATCAATGAAGGTCTCTAAAAAGTGGAAGTGGTAAGAGTCCTGAAGGGGCACTCCCAACAACGGAGATGATGAACTCCTCTCGAAATACCTTGTAGATGGATGACGAACTCCGTAGTACATCACAAGTGTACTTTGCAAAAAGATGACTAAGGTCAGATAGATACTCATCCCAATGAGGGGGCTCAACAAACAAAAGAGCGATGTTCGATAGGTATGAGTCATCCAATGAAGGTAGAAGAGTGAAAGGGGCCTCACACACTGAAGGTGGAAAAGAGGTGGGTGTGATGATTGTATAAGACTGAATAGGATATTACTCAATATCTGATGAGATGTGGGATGTGTCAACACTCTCTGGAATAGTGAGAGAAGGAGGAGAAGATTCCTCTGTAGTACTCTCGACATCAGAAATGGGTGCACAATCATCGTCATCAGAAGTAGAACCAAGCAAGTCTGTGTCAGTGGAAATGTCATCACATAAAGAAGAGGAGACAACTAGATCAGTAGCAACAACAACGATATAATTGCGGTATGTGAAGGGTCTTCATAGAGGGACTGAAGAATGCTCTAGACACGATGGGGTGGATCTGAGTCTGCCATGTGAAACCAGAGAGATCTGGAGACATGCATCATCAAGTGACCAAAAACATGGTCGCAAGTGTCAAGGAAGTCCTCTAGATGACGATGATCAGTGGGTGTAGGAATTGGCCCAAGTAAGAAGGGTGAAAGACCCTCGTGAGTGAAGTAACGTTCCATGGAAGCACACAAAGCTGAATAGTTCCCTCTCCCGGTGACAAGTGGTGTAGGCTGTAAAGATATCCTACGATGCTCAAGTCTAGAAAGAGCACCCTCCATGATGCGGAAGCAAGAACTACAAGGTGCACAAAAGTAAGATGTCAGACTTGGCCGATAATGCGTCTACGTGTAAAAACCCAAGAGTACTAGTGAACCCCCTAGAATGCGGCACTTTATAAAGTAGTGTGTTTACAAAATAAATAGTTTAATCATGTAGTGTGCAAGAAATCATGCAACTTTGACTCAAGAAGCACTAAAAATGAGCAGAAAGTCAAAAGTTACAAAGCAAAAATATAATTCCCATAATCGATGGAAAATGCTAATGAACTTTGCAAATTGATTTAAAAAGTTCTGAAATGGGTGCAAAGGGTGTCATGTGGGTACTCGTTAGAAATGGCATACAAGTTTTTAAGTAGGGTTTGTTTTGCTTGCGAGGGGGATTAGCCTCCTGCCAACCCCGAACCTCACCCTCCGTCTTCGACACACGAATGAAGGACATAATTACAAGCAAATTAGAGCCTAAAAATTATTACAATGCCATAAAATGAATGTTTTTCCTCAAAACATTAAAAACAAGGGATTTTTTTGACCTCCAAACAAGTCTAAAAGGAAAGGGCCTAGCTGAGGTGTCAAGCCATGTAGATGCACCGAGTTGTGTCGGGATGGCAGATATGACTCGCCAGTTCAACGTTGTTGAGTGGAAGGTTGTTACATGGCCACATGCACGAGTTGCTACAAAGTTCCAAGACCACGATGTAATTGAGCAAGACCATGTGTTGTCTAGTTGAGCTATGTGTGAGCCACGTGAGGTCACTGTAGGAGCTTTATTGACACGTTACGGGGCATGCAACGAAGTTGGTCGCCGAGGTAGGTGACGGCCTAACCGAGCTGAGTTGGTAAGTTAGAATACGGCAAAGAGGCCACACCACGAAGCAGCGAGCTAGAAGGTAAGCAGCCCGAGCCTTGGGGCAATAGAGAAGTCCGAGACAACGTCTTTGAGGGGGATTGGTTGAGTAGAATGTGCCCATAATCATACTTGAACTAGGGTCTTTTTTGAGAAGAATCCAATAAAGCTGTTGGCTAGATTTTCTCGCATAGCACAAAACCTGGATAGTCATGAGATAAATATCCCTCATTTAACCGGTGAGGCTCTCGTGTCGATTTGTCAATAAAAATGTGTTATTATCTATCGGGGTTTTACTTTAACCACTTAGTTCATAAACCATAACTAAGAAGCTCTCCAAAGTAAGTAAACAACTATTCAAGAAAGGAAGTATTTTATAGAAGAAGGAAGTAAAGGAAATACAGAGAAGAAATGGGGAAGATGTGCATTCCAATTAGTAGATAAGAGCTAATTGCATGCACATAGAAGAAATTTAATAGATATGAACACACAAAATTATAAAAAAAGGGCTCTAGATCCGGATCTAAAATAACACAAAGTTTATTAAGAGATCTAAAACTAAAGTAAGAAACACAAGACACTTTCGTGACATAAAGTTCTCCAGGAAACTGCTCCTTTGTATTCCTTTGCTCCAAGTTGCTCTCGGGGTTTAACACAAAGTCTAGAACACAAGATTGTTGCTTAAATTTCGATCATCAACCCGAAGGTTCTTCCTCTACTTATAGAATGTAGAGGGCAATTACAAGTTGGAAGCTTTTAGTTAAACCGACACATGTGGTAGTGGAAAAGAAACAATCGGCAATCTCCCTCCCGGAATTCCTCTTTGCATGACATGTATGATTTGCAGAACTGAAAATAGAACCTTCTATTTTACATGCCTACCACCTATCTCCAAGTGGTTGACTTCTTCAAGTAATGGCTTTTAAACCAATAACTTAAGTTGTATAATTTAATTGATCGCACAATTACTTTGTCGGGGGAAAAAAGAAAGAAGAGGAAAGTTGCAGTCTTGTCCTTTTTCACGTCCGCACGCATTGATTCTTTTGCCTTTGATTCTCACCAAACCTGGACACGGGAGCAGCTTTGGATCCGAGACAAGTTTGGAAAGTTGGAATTGGAAGCACTGGAATTTTACCTTCGCATTGTCTTCTCTTTTATCCTTGAAACTTTTGCAGTTCTTTTGATGTACATGCATTAGTGCAAGGTTGGTCGTAAATAACTCATCATCTTTATTTTTAATTACATATGAGCAATGAAAAATTCTGGAAAGCACTCAGGGTGAATACAGATTCAATGAAGGCTTCAACTGGAAGATGACAGCACATGCACAAGATCTTAGAAGGAATTTTCCATGCACTGACTTCTTCACGGGCTGCATTCGAAACAAGAGGATGAAGCCTTTGTGCCGGAAGCCTTTGTAACTATGAGATCTGGATATGCATATGGATTTGCATCTGCGTCTGCATCTGCATCTGGATATGGATCTACACCTGCATAACAAACTCTGGCAACTAGGTTGTGGATGGAAAAGCTTGCAACTCGAATAATTCCACTGCATGAGTGAATTCTTTCTGCACGCATGAGTGAAGTCTTTCCTGCTTTGGATCTGTCTATCAATTCAACAAGAGGTTCCGAGCCTAGATCTGTATCTCCTATGTATGCAAATTTGGAAGTGATGCATGACTCGTTGTGCTCTCTTTGCCATGACTTTATCAATCTTTGTCTGAATAATTCTTCTTCTTCTAATTCGACCGGAATTCTTCAATACTGGTGCGGATCTGGATAATTCTTCAGATTCGGAGGATATATTCAATGCTTTGGACATTGATTAAAGCTCCCTTTCTTTTGTAAAACACCTGTAATAAGTTCTTGCAATTGATTCAAACAAAGATGGCCACCGGAGCATGAATAGTGAATTTTAATTATAAAAAATCTACACTTTTCAAGCCTGTTGCCCCAAAAATTGATGTTTAATTTGCACATAAAGAGAGCATAAATTCTTTCAACAACACCTGAGCACCTGTAACACCTATGCAAACAATTATGCAGACAAAGATCAACCTCCTTCAAAGCATGCGCCAAATTTGGAAGCTTTTAGCCTTGTTTCCACCTTGCCTGAGCAAAATCCTTCTTCAAATGGGGCGCACTTTTCCTCTTGGCTGTAATTCTTTACCTGTGAATTAAATAATTCACCCTTATGGCTGCCCATGCTTATATAACCCTCACAATTCTATAATTAATAATTGCCTTTCCTATTCCTGGCAATTAATTAATTAAAAATCATGCTTCTCTCTTTAAAAATAGCATGTTTAAGGACAACCATCCAATAAATTAAATTAATTCAATTTAATCATCCACTCTTCACTTCACTTAAGCTTCACAGTGTGCTTTAACCTTAGCCACTGAAAATAGGAATTAATATAATCATTTAATACTTTAAAAATATTAATCCTTCTCAAAAGGTGCTTTGCATTAAATAAATGAAATTTATTTAATTTTGGAATTCTATTTCCAATTGATTTATTCCCCTTTGCTTTTGTTGACTTTTCCACAAGCCCGGGTGCAAAATTGGGTGAATAAATATTAACAAATATTTATTTAATATATTATTATTCACCCAAGGTGGGTCGACTTTTTGCATAATAGAATTCTATTTTAAAGAATTTATGACAATGGGATTTTTACCTTGCAAGGCAGCCCCGAAAATCCCATGATTCACTTAAGTGATTTGACTTTGACAATGGGATTATTTACCCTGCAAGGCAAGCAATAAAATCCCATGATTTCACTTAAGTCACTTTTCTTTTATTTCACCATGGGAATTTTTACCCTGTAAGGCAGGCAATAAATTCCCACCTGCCTGCGGCCTCTAACTTTCCCACTGCAACTTAAGTGAATTTTATATCATGGGAAAAAGTACCCTGCTAGGTAGGTACAAAATTCCCACCTTGCCTGCTGCTTCTATTTTTCCCATTGCAGCTTAAATCCTTTGTTTTCCAAAAATGTGCCCAACCCCGCAGGGCTTTTCTGTGCACGACTTCGTTTTTTCCCAATGATCCAGACCTCCGATGGTGACTTCCTCCGGGCATAATGTGCGTACATGTTTTCCACCGCCTGCTCGGGCCAAAATTGGGCTTACCCGGCAAAGGAATTGTTCTAGAAAAATTTCATAGAAAATGAAACGGACAACACAAAAACACGAAAAATTGCCAAAAGTCACAAATAAAGCCCAGAACTTATTCTTTTGTTAAAACCTTTACAGTACATGGGAATAATGACATGTTCGATCATAACGAGTTAAAACAAAGCGCAAATAACCTCAAATGGGACTCAAAATAATTAAATACAAATTTCCCATGTACAAATCAACGTGAGAATATAACAATTTTGGGCATCTGGGTATTTGGCGAAAAAGGCTAATATGGCTCTTTGGGAATATCTTGACGCAATACAAGAACTTTCAGGCAATAAAAACACAAAACGACCCATTATTTTAAAAGTACGAAATTTTTTCGAATAGGGTAGTCACAGATTTCAGGATGAAATCTGGGTACACCAGTTGGCTCCGTCTGTGGACATCTTTTTCTCTGTCAGAATGACAAGGGAAAAGATGAGATCTCAAAGATCTCGGTTTCGTATCTTGTCCTTTGGGCACGGGGTCAGGCAAACAAACACAACACAAAAACAAAAACAAAACAAGGAAAAACAAACAAAGTTTTATTTATATACATACAGGTTTTAACCTACTTTTTCAGTTCCTGAACAGCTTCAGATGTTGCCCGTTGAAAGGCAATGGTAACTCAATTCCATCCCAGTAGGCAAGGAAGAAAGTATCCATTCCTGCAGCTCTTTTGATCATGAAGGGCCCTTTCCAGAGTGGATCAAATTTGTCATGTATGCCCTTCGGTTCATATCTCTTGTCCCACCAGAGTACCCAGTCTCCGATCTCGAACCTCCCTTCTCTAGCCTTCTTATCAAGTACTCGTGCAAGTACTTATCAACTTCATCCGGTGGTGGCTCATCCTTTCTTCTCTCTGTGGCGGGTAAGTCTACATCAACTTGCTCCATTCCTAGATTTATTTCTTTGCATTTTCGAGGAAGAACTATCACCATATTCATTGTTCTTCTTGAATCGATCATGCTTATTGAAGTCTCCACTAAGGAAACTAAACCCTTAGGGATTTTGTTACCTTTTGGTTGGACTATTCATCTTGTCATCATAACATGGATCAAATTTTTCTCGTGATTGTTTGTCGTGGTGGTGAATTACTCCCCTTAACATGCAGACATGCAGATGTTTGTTCAGGGACTCTGGGGTAGTAGACCATCTCCACTTTATAGTTTCCTTGTCTGAATATGGACGGTGGTCTATCTCGGATTCCATAGTATGGTGTGATGCCAAAGAATCGCCTTGGAGTTTTGATGTATTGGAATGAAGTTAATAGAGAAGGCTGCATAAAATCAAATGTGGCAGATAGTACTCTATCTTTGTAATGCTCCAGCTTATCTCTTTTGGCTTGATTTTGCCCTCGAACCCGCTTTACAAAAGTTCAGCATCTCCTTGGGCTTTGAGGAGTTTTACTCCTTTCTTTTTAGCTTGCTCCATTCCTAGAAGCAATGCTTCATACTCCGCCGTATGATTGGTGTTCTCGAACATCAGCTTGTGGGAGTATGGAAATACCTCATGATCTGGAGATATTAGTAGAGCGCCAACACCTAATCCAAAAGAACAACATGTGCCTTTAAACTCCAGAGTCCAAACTTTCTCTTCTTCACGCTCCGCTCTAGTCGAAGTTCTTGCTCTGAAATGTCTTTATCTGTTTCCAAGAAATAGACCCCACGGTCAGATCCCTGAAAAAGAATTTGAGATCTAGGATCCTCAAATTTTGTAACCGTGTACCTGGATTTCTTTTTCGGATCCAGCTTATGGTTAAGCCCTTTGATAGGAATATGCACATAGGACCAATCCATCTATACTTCTCCTCCCAGCTCTTTGCAGAAATTTGTTTCAAAGAACATCCCGTAGGAGACAGAATATCCGGAACTAGAATTGTCATCTTTAATCTTTTCTCGGGAAAAGTTGTCGAATAGCTTACGCATCTTTGATTTGTCCAATTAAAGGGACTTGTCTCTCCATGGAATAACACTTTTTTATGGTCTTCGTCAAGGCAAGCCCAAGAGAATTTGCAACTTTAGATGGCATGACATTGTCGAAGCACTGAATCTAAAATGTAGTTGCTTAACTTGAAACCATTAAGCAATAAGGAGACATAGAAAGGTTCTACTCTTTCAGAAGGTGAGGATTTAACAACTGCAATGTTGTTCTGGGGAGGAGTAACTTTAGGCTTAGGCAAAAGGCCTTTTGATGTATTGGATTGTCCTGGTGATTGTACATATTTGACTAGCCTATTTAACTGCTTAGGAAAAGCTCTCAGGTATTCGGCTTCTGACATTTGAACTTTAGTTTTCTTGGCATGATCAATAATGTCAAAAGGAGAAATACATTCAGATACCTGAGCCACTTTCTGTGGTTGAGATGAAGAACTCGCATTCTTATCTCTAGGAGCTAAAGAAGAAGGTAAAGGGTTGCCCCTTCTTTTGTTTGTCAGCTAATGCCTTAGCTTGGTGAATTTATGATTTTGTAAGTACTGCATATGTATGACCATGATCATCTTCATGAAGTTTTTCATCGTCATGTTCAAATTTGTAGTTCAGGTAATTAATGTTGGAGTCGCCAGCAGGTCCTATAAAATCATCATCCTCGAGTTGATCAGCGTCAGCTTCTTGGTCTTCTTCATTCATCTTCACGTTGTTTCTAGGAGCAGCTTCGATTGCTAATATTTGGGAATCAGCAATGCGGTTCCGGTTGTTGTTGTTGAAATTCCGAGCAGGGGCAGTATTGTTGCCTTGAGCCATTTGAGCCATTTGTTTCTTCATCTGCATCATCTCATTTGCTAACTTTTGTAATAGTGAATCGGATGTAGTAGCAGAGGATGAACTTTCAGCTCTAGAAGTGCTGCTCTTTATCTTTCCAGCCATGATGAGGTCATCTTCAATTTCAACCGCCATGTTCTGGGCTGCTAACAAGTTAGCAGGACGTGCTCTTCGCAGTTGATAGCTTACTTCAGGAAGTAAAGCGTTGATGAAGAACACCTTTTGATTCTCGTCATTCAGAGAAGCAGAAGCCGGAATTTTGTATAGTAATCTTTGGAATTTTGCAATAAAATCCCGCATGTGCTCATGTGGCTCCTTCTTCAACTGAGTGAGCTGAGTAATCAATGTGCTGGAATCTTCGGCTGCCTTGAATCTTTTCAGGAACACATCCCGCATAAGAGCCTGATTGGTTATGGTGCTAGGAGCTAGCCGGTAGAACCATTCCCTAGCCAAGTCATGCAAAGTCTCAATGAAGAGTCTGACCGTGACATCTTCATGTTCGATCGCAAGCACTCCACAGGAAATGAAAAATGCAACCAAGTGGTCATTTGGATTCTGCTTTCCATCTCCAAAGAATTTCAGAAAATTCTTTCTCGTCCCTTTAGGTAGATCATGCATAGGAGGATTCAGATTCAAAGGTCCAAAGGTTGCACCCCATGGAACAAGTACAAGCTGATGTCCCATGATGACTTGAGCACGTCTCCTCCTTGTGTAGACTTGATGGATAATCCCAGTTGTCGGATTATGCTGAAGACGATCCGGATCTGGATGGGTGTGCACTCTCCTTCCTGGTGAGAGACTAGATTTGCGGCTTCTAACTTGAGGAGGATGATTGAAATTGAATTGCTCTGTAATATGTAGAAATAGCGGTCCTTCCTTCGCGCGCCTTCACAGATCGAGTGAATGGACGTTCAGCCAGATTGAGAGTTGAATGGGAAAACACTCAGATCTTCAATAGATAAGCCTTGATCTAAAAAAAGAGTTGTTCCCACAGAGTCGCAAAATCGTTGGCTAGATTTTTCTGCATAGCACAAAACCTAGGCATTCATGAGATAAATCTCTCTCATTTAACTGGTGAGGCTCTTGTGTCGATTTTCCAGGTAGAAAAGTGTGTTATTATCTATCGGGGGTTTTACTTTAACCACTTAGTTCATGAACAATAACTAAGAAGCTATGCAGCAAGTAAGCAGTTGTTCAAGAAAGGAAGTATTTTATAGAAGAAGGAAGTAAAGGAAATACAGAGAAGAAATGGGGAAGATGTGCATCCCAATTAGTAGATAGCAGAGCTAATTGCATGCACATAGAAGAAACTTAATAGATATGAACACATAGAATTATAAAACAAAGGCAGCTCTAGATCTAGATCTAAAATAACACAAAGTTTATTAAGAGATCTAAGACTAAAAACAAGAAACACAATACACCGTGACACAAAGTTCTCTGGAAACCTGCTCCTTTGTATTCCTTTGCTCCAAGTTGCTCTCAGGGGTTCAACACAAAGTCTAGAACAAAATATTGTTGCTTACAAATTCTGATGATTAACCCGAAGGTTCTTCCTCTACTTATAGAATGTAGAGGGGCAATTACAAGTTGGAAGCTTTTAGTTGAATTGGCACATGTGGAAGTAGAAAAGAAACAACTGGCAATCTACCTCCTGGAATTCCTCTTTTCATGACATGTATGATTTGCAACTGAAAATAGAACCTTCTATTTTGCACGCCGCCACCTATCTCCAAGTGGTTGACTTCTTCAAGTAATGACTTTTAAACCAATAACTTAAGTTGTATAATTTAATTGATCGCTCAATTACTTTGTCGGAGGAAAGAAGAAAGAAGAGGAAAGCTGCAGTCTTGTCCTTTTTCACGTCTCGACGCAGCTGATTCTTTTGCCTTTGATTCTCACCAAACCGGACTCGGGAGCAAGTTGGATCTCGGAGACAAGCTGGAATTGTACCTTCGCATTGTCTTCTCTTTTATCCTGAAGCTTTTGCAGTTCTTCCGATGTACATGCATCGCTGCAAGGTTGGCCATAAATAACTCATCATCTTTATTTTTAATTGCATATGAGAAATTAAAAATTCTGGAAAGCACTCAATGTGAATACAGATTCAATGAAGGCTTCAATGGAAGATGACAACACATGCACAAGATCTTGGAAAGAATTTTCTACGTGTTGACTTCTTCACGGGTGCATTCAAACAAGAGGATGACGCCTTTTCTTTGGAAGCCTTTGCAACTATGAGATCTCGGATCTACATTGATTTGCATCTGCGTCTCGCATCTACATCTGGATATGGATCTGCACCTAGATAAGAAACTCGACAATCGGGTTGTGGATGGAAAATCTGCAACTCGAATAATTCCACCGCATGAGTGAAGTCTTTCCCGCACGCATGAGTGAAGTCTTTCCGCTCTCGGATCTCGTCTATTAATTCAAAGAAGAGGTTCCGAGCCTAGATTTGTATCTCCTATGTCTACAAATTTGGAAGTGATGCATGACTTTGCGCTCTCTTTTTCATCTCTCTTTACCATGACTTTCTTTGTTTGAATAATAATTCTTCTTCTAATTCGACCGAATTCTTCAATATTCAAAAGGATTTGGATAATTCTTCGATTCAAAGGATATATTCAATGCTTTGGACATTGATTAAATCTCCTTTCTTTTCAGTAAAACACCGTAATAAGTTTTTGCAATTGATTCAAACAAAGATGGGCACCAGAGCATGAATAGTGAATTTTAATTGTAAAAATCTACACTTTTCAAGCTTGCTGCCCCAAAAATTGATGTTTAATTTGCACATAAAGAGAGCATGAATCCTTTCAACAACACCGAGCACTTGTAACACCTATGCAAACAATTATGCAAACAAAGATCAACCTCCTTCAAAGCATGCGCCAAATCAAAGCTTTTAGCCTTGTTACCACCTTGCTCGAGCAAAATCCTTCTTCAAATGGGGCGCACTTTTCCTCTCGCTGCAATTCTTTACCCGTGAATTAAATAATTCACCCTTATGGTTGCCCATGCTTATATAACCTTCACAATTCTATAATTAATAATTGCATTTCCTATTCCTAGCAAGTAATTAATTAAAAATCATGCTTCTCTCTTTAAAAATAGCATGTTTAAGGACAACCATCCAATAAATTAAATTAATTCAATTTAATCATCCACTCTTCACTTGACTCAAGCTTCACAAAGGTGCTTTAACCTTATTTACTAAAAATAGGAATTAATATAATCATTTAATACTTTAAAATATATTAATTCATTCTCAAAGGGGCTGCATTAAATAAATTAAATTTATTTAATTTTGGAATTCTATTTCCAATTGATTTATTCCACTTTGCTTTTGTTGACTTTTCCCACGTGCCCAGGTGCAAATTAGGTGAATAAATATTAACAAATATTTATTTAATACATTATTATTCACCCAAGGTGGGTCGCACTTTTTTGCATAATAGAATTCTATTTTAAAGAATTTATGACAATGTGATTCTTTACCCGGAAGGCACCTCGGAAATCCCATGATCCACTTAAATGATTTGACTTTGACAATGAGATTGTTTACCTGTAAAAGTGCAATAAAATGCCATGATTTCACTTAAGTCACTTTTCTTTTTTTATTTCACCATGGGAAATTTTACCCTTGTAAGGCGGTGCAATAAATTCCGCACCGCCGCGCCTCTAACTTTCCCACTGCAGCTTAAGTGAATTTTATATCATGGGAAAAAGTACCGCTAGACAGTGCAAAAATTCCCACCTCTGCCGCTTTCTATTTTTCTCATTGCAACTTAAATCCTTTGTTTTCCAAAAATGCACCCAACCTCGCAGGGGCTTTTCTTGTACGACTGCTTTTTCCCCTGATCCGCACTCGATGGTGACTTTCTCCGGGCATAATGTGCGTACATGTTTTCTAGCCGCTCCAGGCCAAAATTGGGCTTACCCTAAGAAAGGAATTGTTCTAGAGAAATTTCACAAAAAACGAAACGAGACAACACAAAAACACGAAAAATTGCCAAAAGTCACAAATAAAGCCCAGAACTTATTCTTTGTTAAAACCCTTCTGGTACATGGGAATAATGACATGTTCGATCATAACAGAGTTAAAACAGAGCGCAAATAGCCTCAAACGGGACTCAAAATAATTAAATACAAATTTCCCACAGACAAATCCCGACGACAGAATATAACAATTTTGGGCATCTGGGTATTTGGTGAAAAAGGCTAATATGGCTCTTTGGGAATATCTTGACGCAATAAAAGAACTTTTAGGCAATAAAAACACAAAACGACCCATTATTTTAAAAGTACAATTTTTTTCGAATAGGGTAGTCACAGATTTCAGGATGAAATCTGGGTACACCAAAAATAGTCCCAAAAAGGCTGAAAAATGTTCAATCCGAGCCTGTTGCAAATGTTAACCACTGCCAGAATGTGCACATACAAACTGGTGCAAACTGTAACCAAAGACCGAGTCAAGGCCAAGTTCAAGTGACGGTCTGAGTTGCTTGTGTAGAGATTCCACACAGCGAGGTCCCCATGGGCATGAGCAACACATTCAAATCTACGGACAAGGCCAAAGCTCATAGTAATAATGATCTCCAAAGGAAAAAATGAGTCATAAGGCCAGGCGGTGGAGTGTTGGTGCAACGAAGAAGAACCACAAACCAATGTTTCAACCAAGGCACATGCAAAGGAAAACACATGTGCAATAAACTTCAACATTGAACCAATATCACAGAGCGAGCCGGAAACGTGAGCACAATATCGCAAGCAAGGCATAAGTGGTGGACTCAGTTAAAAAATGTAACAACAAGCAATGAAACTAATGCAATGCGTAGTACGAGCCGTGAGGTAGAGAGCAGGGAGTGGTGAGCTGCCCGCAACACATTAAAGCTGAAACATACACCCACAAAATCCTCAAAATATACAAGTAAATAACATACAAAAGCGAGAGCTTACACAAGAAACTACACGGTGGAGCAATGATGGTGAGCAACGTGATTTTGGTCCCCTCAGCTATGATACCATGAAGGAGTGAAGGACGAAGACCTGGAAGGAATTCACGTGCATCAAATAGTTGCACCTCACCAAAGTGCCTGGAGTTGCGAGATTGAAGTAAGCAAGCTTTGTAAAGCAATGTGCATGCATATGAGAGCTCAAGATTAAAAAATGGAGTAGAATGGAATTGCTTGGCTTGGCTTGGCTTGTCATAGATCAAAAGAGGTGGTGTACATATAGGGGAGTAATGTGTAACTCCCATGTAAGAGAATATTCCTCCATAATGGAGAAGAGGAGTTACTTTCCCAAATGGGAATGTAACTCATATGACACACTTACACACGTGATGATTCTCGTAATAGAATATGTCATAACTAAGAAGACACCTAGATCCATGTCCACCTAAGTGAGATGACTCACCCGGTGAGGTGGAATAACACTAAATAAGTGAAGAAAAATACCACCTACACCAATAGGATCTATCTCTCATTTCTCTAGATTTCAGAAAGGTCCTTAGTGAATTTCACTTTCTTGTGCAATCTCCTATAGTAGGGACCTCAAAGATCCATTATTTTCCTTTTTGCGGGCTCTCCCTAGTGAGTAGAACTCGCGCAGTTCTCTTAGGTGCCTTTAGAGATGAGAGATGAGATGCTTTCCTTGTGAGAGTCTGAAGACCACATGATTCAATGAACACAATACTATTTTTTTTTAACCACTCCTTAGACCTTTGGATTACTACTGCAGTTCTTTCATTGATATCCCCTGACTCACAAACACTCCACAAGTTTGGTGGGGAGGTGAAGCCTTCATTGTTTGGTATTTAGGATCATACAACTTAGTTCCATCATCTTCCACACCTTCCATGAACCAATAAAATATGAATCTCCTCATTTGGCCAATGGTCATCCTCATGTGATCTCATTTTCTTATCTCAAAATCATCCAAGCAATTGATCCAATAATATTCAATCTAGGGAACATGGAATAACTCAAGGAGATTGAAGGTTTCAAGAAGGCAATGAAGCTTCAACATTCGAGGTATCAAAAAAATGTTTGTAAGAGTAAATACCAAGATAAATGGGGAAAGACACACCTTTCTTCCTGTAGTTCCTGAACTTGTTATGGATATGAGCAAGTTGCCTACATAGTTCGAACATCACTATCTTGTCATTGAGATATCTCAGGAGATTGCGAGGAGCAAGGTCAAATCCTAAAACTCGATATAGGAGAAGGTGGATAATTGAGTGAAGTAGGACCCATACTTTTCAATCAATGTTGTGGCTTGGGAAGACAATCTCAACTTTGGGTTGCCTTCAAGAAATCAGATGACGAACATGGTGAATGCATCATTCACCCGGAAAAGTGGTGGTTGATTTCTTTGAGAGTGAGTTAAGGGTACGTTTTATAAGTTACTTCCTTATGAGAAACGTTATGATCAATAGTTAATCCTTTGAATGGTATTGTGCTCACGAGGGCATACACTAGATATGATGCCATTGTGAAATTATTTGTAACCTAAAATTGGAGCAACTAATGGTGCTTGTGGGGGCATACACTAGATATGACATCATTGTGAAATTATTTGTAACCTACAAATGGAGCAATTGATAGTAATCACAATGGAATACACCAGATATGATTCCATCCAATCGTAAAAGTCCTTTGTGGTTTCTTTACCCATTACCTTGGTCAACAATATGATTGCATCCAAGTAAACCTTATGAACTCACTATTTGACAAGGTATTTGGCATATGAGAGGGTTTCCTTCCTTATCTCAACCATGATCCTAGTGCGAGGCCCTATAGGTAGGATTCAATCTTTGACCACACACTAGATGCAAAATATTTTGAGATTATGACCATGTTATTGCCAGACTTAATCGCATACGTTGTGAAATGTCTTTCTCGGGTGCGCACCGCAAGTATGGAATTTTCATTTGATCGTACTTTATCCTAGATTCTAGTTCATAGTTCTTAGACAAGAGAGCACCAATTTTATACTCCATATTGACAAAAGATGGCCTCATGTTGTAAACAACCCTTATGAGGATCTTTTCCTCAACAAGATCTCTGTACTCCCAAAGATCCTACTTTTAGGTCCTCTAGGTCCATGTGAGTGACATCATTGTCACCCACAATTGCATATTTCATGGCTGGGTTGAAAGAGGTTCCATTCCTGTAACACCCGATTTTGTAAGTTATCTTGGTGATTATTTTTCATCTTGTTATGTCAGAATCGCTGAAATGAAGGCAAACATGTTAAGATATATTTTGATCTTAAAGGAATGTGTGCTAACTTGGATTCTGCATGTCTTTGTAATTTATTTGCATGGGACAACAGCTTATCGCTACTTGATGTTATCGATGTGACGACAAATTGTCGTATGCTTGCTGAATTCTTTATGTCAGGCCTTTTTGTGATCGCTTTGTCGATTTACTCTTGAACCAAATTACAGGTTGATATAAATGTACAACACCTGATTACAGGTATGAACAGTTGGCACGTAGATGCCAACGGAAAAGGGGTTCGATTCACGAACCATACCCTATCGTAACGTGAGACCCCGTAAGGCGAGGAATGCCGGGATACGGGTGGCTCAGGCATGTTAACAAAGGACGGAATGTCCTGCACAGTGTTGGAATTAGAAGTCAATCGGAAGACTGACAGATCAAGGTGGTTAGTGTTAGGTGTTAGAGGGAATTAGATCCTAATCTAATCCTAAGCTCTACCTTACATCCTAAACTACTATCCTAAGTGGATTTTTAAATTATATATAAAAAAAAGGTGGAAATAAACCTAAGTTCTATTAACCTAAAGACTAGGCTATGACCTAGGTCGAACACTAATATGAATCCTAAACTAATCCTAACCTAGAAGGGGACGATTGCACCTTGGGAGAGGATAAGGATGAGGGGTGTTTAATGGCATTAATGAGAAGTCCTTACGTGGGACGGCGCCGGTTTGACAGAACAGGGGAAAGACTAGAGGTATCTTGTTGGTTATGAAGCTAAATTTGGTTTTGCATGCAAAATTTGAATTAGATGGTTCGCCAACCCAAGTCGGCGGTGGCGTGGGAAAATAGAAAAGGCAGAGCCTTTAATGCATTTAATTTTTTTGGTCTTCGCGACCAGCTCGCCTTGGAAAGTGTATGAAGGAAATTTTGATTGTTTATTGTGTTGTTCGGATTTTGGAAAGTTGCTCTGCATTTGGTTTTTGTTTGGTTCAGTCGAACCAGTTTCATTTGGTTTTTATCACTGTTCCTTGGAAATTTGGAGGCTGTTGCTGAGCCTGTAAGAGGAAAGGTGATTTTTGGGAAGCTCGTGCTGTCGCCGTGGAAGGAAATACCTTCGGTAGACGCGGTTTCTTCGAGTTTCGAGGAAGAATTTACAGGCATGTTAAGCCCTTCTCTTTAAAACACTTGCTTTGTTTAAGCGTCTCATTAAAACAACCCTGCTCTTGGGTTTTTGGTTTATTTGATTGTTGTCATGTTGAGACGATTTGGGTTAGTCGATTCTTGCTGTCATTGTTTGAAATGATATGGGTGAAATCGTTTTCTTGCTATTGTGATTTGATCTGTCTTTGCATGAATTGAGTTGGAATAAGAACTTGTTGTGTTGGTTGTTGACGGTATTTGGGAATTCGAAATGGGTTTTTCTCTGTTAAATGTTATATAAGAACTGTGCAGGCAGTGTGGGTTGTTTTCATTGTGCGATTGTTCTTTTGTTATATGAACTTTTGTGATAAAATTGTACAGGATGTACGAGTTGCTCAATGTCGTTTCTATACTGAAATTTTTCTTAAAGGAAATAAGACTTTTCTTTTCCTTCTGCTTTTTCGGGATTAGAAGGAAATAGCATTTTTGGATTTTAAAGGAATTGGCATTAGAGTTTTATCTGAGCATTACGAGCTCGGTTAGAAGGAAATGATAGTAATGTAATTATTGCTGTGCTTCTTCTTTTATATAAATGGACGAATACAATTTGGGTATTCGTGGGAGCTGGAAAAGAAATTGTTTTTCTTCTGAACTTATAAATGATTACATTCTTTCTTGCTGTGATGAAAGGTTGATTTTGTTGTGTTTTATGGAAACGACTTGATCTTACAGTTGGACAGTAGTCGTGAAAACGAGCTTGGCTTGTATTTCTGTGCATTAAATGAATTATGTTGATTCTTGTTGTGGGGGTTAGATGATTTGTTGTGTTTTATTGATGTTGTTCGATCTTCTAGTTCGGACTGTCTTTGTGAATACGACTTAGCTTTGGATTGCTGTGCAAAAGAAGAAATGCATGGAAATTTTGTCTTGTTGTTTGGGTCTGTCTTGACTGTACCAGACTTACGCATTTAACACCCTATACGGGTTTACTTTGATAGAGGTAATGATAACTGATTATTGCATTCTGAAGTTCTGCATATTATCATGAACTTGAAAAATGGATTTCGGGTAGAAATGTTTGTTGGCAGTGAGCTCGATTTGGGTGTTTTATTTCATTCTGAGCAAATGATTGTTTCTTACTGAAATTATGGGGAAATTAGTTCTTCCTTTCTCTGTTGTTTTAGATTTCGAAAGAAATAGTAACTGGGTTTATTGAACCTTATAAGTTCGGATTGTTGGAAGTGACACTGTATTTAGATTATTTTTCTGAGTGCTGTGCTTTCTGTACAAATGAAATATTTAATTGTTTCGTGTGGTCTTCTGATCTTGGCACCGTCATTTAGAAGAAATGAAATCGGCCTGAACAATTCTTGTTGAGTCTGAAGAAAATGGTTGTTTTCTTAGTGAAAGGTTAAAGGAATGAAATTTTCTCTTTTTGCTGTTTGAATTCTGGAAATAGCATTGGAAGCCTTACTGTGCTCTATGATTGGTCTTGCTGTAGGTAACAACAATGAGTAAATTGTATTTTGAACTGTATGCGTTCATGGAAATAGAAAGTCATGTGAATAATTGATTTCGTGATTGTATAACTGTTATTTGGTTAAAAATACAGTGAAAGAAATATGGATTCTTCTAGTACAGTAAGTACATAGTATGCATTCTTATACTATTTGTTCTATGATAATACGATGTTGTATTAACTCTGCTTTTAGGTATTCATATGAGCCTCGATTTAAATGAATTATTGATAAGGACGATAAATTCTTCCTTGTTTTCATTTAAAGCTGATTATGAATGAAATTATTCTTGTTCTTTGGAAATTGAATTCGAATGGATTTTGTAAGTTTCACTCTGAACTGTTATCTTGATTTGTGTCTCGGTTGGATTCAATCTTTAGGATAGTCATGAGGAAAGAGATAGGAATGTGGATGGATAACTTGGAAAAATGATCTTTTCTTCTTTCATTCAGTTGGAAATCTGTAATCGTTAAGAACGAATTTTGTAGTGCTTGGGTATGAGCAACTATATGCATTGCTGTTCGCTTTCTCGTCTGTGTTTGATTGCTTGGAATCCAATGTGATGCACGAACTGAAAGGAAAGTAATTAGTTTATGTTTCAGTTAGTTTTACCCTTTGCATTTATTACTAATGAAAGGAATGGAAAGGATAACAGTTATGTTATATCAGCAGTATGCTACTTGTATTCCTAAACTTTACAAATATTGTAATCTGGAACTTGTAACGGTTATGTGGAAAATAGGACAGCAATTCTTGGCTGAATTGGAATGGTATTTAGATGGTTTAGTTGTTATGCTGTCCATTCTTTTGATGCTTGATTCTTGATTGATGTTCATACTGTCATTTCATAAAAGCAGGGTTCTTTTATTGAGACAGTTAAGTAAAGCACCTCATTTTAATGACAAGTGCTTAATATGCTCAGTTCATTGAACTGACCCGTGCAAGAAATTTTGCAGATGGAAATTGATTAGAACGAAGACATGGCTATTTTCTGATGCTTCTTTGATTGTCTGAAGATGAATTGTATTTGTTAACTATTATTCCTCTACGAGGAATTGTGAAAAGAAGAAAGTACATTCTTCTATCTATGAGTTGTAATGATGTTTTATATAAACAAAGTCCAGTCAGTTGGATTGGCAAATGTATGGATTGATGAATACAAATACAAGTGTGATATTTTAATAACTATATCAGTTTGATATTGTTGATTAAATCGGAAGTATAATGTTATTTCTTGAATTGGATTTATTTACTTGTCCTTGGATGGATGTTAGAGAAAAAAAAGGAATTGATATCTATTCTTACCTCAATGCAACTTTTAAGTTGAAATGTGCAATTAGTTCATACTTGGTAAAGACGAATTTTTAATTGACATTAAAAAGGATTAGGAAGAATATGATTCCATAATCGATAGGTATTCGTGATTAGCTTGGAAGCTAAGGAATATCAATTAAACTAGAGTAACCGAACTTCGCTTTCGAACTCCATTAATAACCTCGTATGTTAAATTCGAAGGAAAGGATATGGGATAAATATATCCAAAGCTAATGGACCTTAACTATGTAAGGTTAAGGAACAATAAACGAACACATTTATTGGGAATCGCGACCTCGCTTAAATGACGCCTAATAAGTGGAATTTGCATTTAGTTACGGTTGGGAAAATATTGGTTAAGTTTAATAGGTTAAACTTATCACGCTCGTTTGAAACGGGCTGCTTAATCCAATGATTAAGAAGAGAACCAAGTAGGGAAAAAGTAACCCTTTGGTAAGAAGGAGAAGATGCATAGCAAGCTAGAGGACGGAATTAGTCTCTCTTAGCTACGTACAACTGTAACGGGAACGAGGATAAAGGATCAAAGATGGTTGCTAAAGGTTAATCTTAAATATTAAGATTATATCCAAATCACTTGAGCGGGATGTGTACTCGATGGGAGGATTCCGTAGGACATTGACATACGCCAGCCAGCAAAGACGGTGTCTTCATGAAGACGGGGTCTTCATGACGACACAATGTTATAGCTGACATATTACAATGTCCTCCCGAATTAAAACATCAAGAATACATAGGTTGAATGTGAAGTTCTTGGCTGGGGATAGGAGTATGATCACGTATACGGAGTGACTCCGGAGGACTAAAGATAACTAGACACACGGAGTCGTGGGGAACGACATCGTATGTCTGCGTATCTTTAGTTACCAGGAGTGCCTTCCTATATTCGCTCATATTGCTAGTTGGAAATTGGAAGTTTAAATCTGACCTTAATTTGAAAGGACTGGTAGGAACCAGGAAAGACCATTCTAGATAACAGGTGAAGTGAAGTGAAGGACGTATTCCATTGATGTGTATCACATCCAGGAATATGATCATGCAAAGCATGTGAAAATCTTTGGCCAAAGTATCGCAAGTGCTGGTTGCGTTGTCCTAATCACTTAATTTAAGATGCAGGATGTCAGATGAGTATCAGTAACAGATATTCAGATAGGCTTCTTAAATGGATCACTTCGATAACCGGAAACGGTTATAAGAACTTGTATATATAATATACTATGCATGAACGAACATGAAGGATCGGTTGTTGCCGAGTCATGAAATGAAGGATCGTTGAAACTCCGAGCCATGAAAATGGGAGATCGACAGTTCTTCGAGTCATTTACAGCAGCATATAGAATCTGTTATAAGATTGAATGGCATTGAATGTGTGTTCCATATTGTAAATATGCGAACAGGGAACATTAGTTTTAAAAGGAAATTGTGTGTCCCAAACTGTCTTGTTTGGGCAGAGAACAATTATTAAAACTTGAACGTGTGTTTGAATTTTATAATTCATAACAGAGAACGTTATTTTTTTAAAAAAATTCCCTTGTTCTAGTATCTTAAAATGGGGATGTTACAATTCCAGAGAATTTGAAATTCATGATTCCAAAATCAGCAAGATAAGTGAAAATGAAGCCAACAATAACTTTCTGCACTAGAATCCAAAACTTTTTTATTATTGGTGGGTTGGGTTAGAGTCGCTATTGTGGGAAAGATTACCTTTTCGCCCAATTTTGTCTTCTCAAGCTCCTAGAACACTTAGATTACCTCTGTTTATGATGTTTTACTATTTTAGAAAGTTTCTATTTTTAGCAAGTTATTTTTTCGAAACCTATTATTTTGGGAAAGTTGCATGTTTTACCTTGTTTGTTGTTTTTCATTGTTTTTGGATGTTCTAAGTAATGTGAGATTGTTGTTTTAGGAGGCTTACTATTTTAACTATGCGGTTTTATAGATAAATTTCTATTTTTAGTAAGTGCACTTACTAGTGTCATTTGTAACAAAAACACTTTCATCAAATTCACTCTCCGCACCGAGATCCCGTGCTCCAATTTTCACAATGATTCTTCTGCTAAAACTCTTGCAAATTGAAAAAGAAACTTCCAGAGGTAGGGTTTCATATTTTCTTAAATAAACTAGGGCATCATATGATATGCAACAATATCCTTCTCAAAAGCACTTGAGAGTAGAGTATTATGTGAAAATCTTAGTTGAATCCAGTTTCTGGTTGAAAAGATATGAAGAAATCTCAGTTTCCAAGGCTATGACTATTTTTGGATGATTTTTGGAAGCATGTCTAGTATATTTTTATGTTCTTGTAGGTATTACAAAAAACAATGGTGAATAGGTTGACATGTGCAAAGAAAGTAACTTAAAAACAAGTTATCTTTTACTTTTATGTTTCCCTACTAATTGTGGTTTGACCCTGGGTTGAATGAAAGCTTAAGTGGAGTTAAAAACATGTTTAATGGTGCAAGGGGACACAAGGACATAAAATAATTCCTTGGAGGAATATAATGCCAAGTGTCAGCATGTGGTGAAGTGTGAGGAAGATGAAAAAGTTGATTAAGCACATGCAAAGTAGGAGATAGATCATATAGGTGACCAGATGAAGGGGATTGCTCATGGGAAATCATGTTTTTCCCCTTTAACCCCTTGGGAAAAAGGTACAAGAGGGACACAAAAGGGAACTTGGAGAAATATCGTGATAAGTGGCAACATCTTGCAGTGTGCATGAGAATGAAAAAGTCGTAAGCACATAGGGCGCTGAAAAGGACACATAAAAACCACAGAGGGGGTTTTCTCATGGGCACTCATTTTTGTCCCCTCTATCTCTTTGGGAAAAAGTCATAAAATTGACACAAAATGTTGTTTGAGAGAGATGATGACAAGTGGCGGAATCTTAGCGACTTCTAAGGAAATGGGGTTAGCTAGATAAGACTCTCGAGAGCTGGAAAGGGTCAAATGGGGGACCAGAGAAATATATTTCTTATAAGAGATAATTTTTTTAACCTCTCTCCTCTTAGGAAAAAGGAATAAGAGTGACACAAAAGGGAACCACAAAGCAATGTGCAAGCATGTGGGAGTCAAAATTTTGGATAAGTATAGAGCTTGCACACTCTTCACTAATGAGAACCGGAAAACTTCACTCATGGAGCTTGGAATGGTCTTTAGAGGTGAAATATTATATGAATCTGACTCCAAATGACCTTAAAATATCAATGGACATGTTTCAAATCTCGATTCTTCTTGAAAATCCAAAAATGCCAATTTTTTTATCAGATAACACATGCACTGTAAAAGTTAAACTATCTTGAGAGATTCTTGGGTCTTGGAATAAATTTGATTCTTCAAGCATGTAGACAATTATTTCATGTTTCCATTTCATATTTATTTGCATTATAACTCCTTACGAAGCTCCTGAAATCATCCGTACAAGTTCAAGTTCATAATTTGATTGTTCATTCCTTACACCTGAAAACCCGCTTTTGCACAGACTACCCCTAAACCACCAAATCTTCCCTAAACCTCCCCAAATTAATTCCAAAACATTTAATTATCTCCAATACCACATCCATATGTTTATGGTATTTTCAGAACCTTCCCAAAGGATGCACACATGCCTGAAATAGCCAAAATTTGCCTTTCTAAGCTTGCCAAAGAACTAGTCTCTCATTGTCAGACCGTGTCAATGGAAGAGTTTACCTTATCACATCACTTTGAACACTTGTACATGATTATTAAGTATATGGGAGGACCTACAATTTTTGATCATGACACGAAATACATCTTGACCACTGTGGGAGGGGTTCATGAAGGTTTAGAAGCATATTTTCACTTTTGGCTTAGTTGCCGTGGCTCAAAATTTACATTTTTTGGCTGGTAATTTCACATGACGATAATATATTAGTGCAATTGCTTATCTCATTCCTAAAATGTGCATACATTGATCCAATTATCCTCCCAATATTTGTCCTTATTGTGATATGGTATCATAACATCTAATATATGTTTGTCTAGTCATTTTATTGTAAGATTTGTTAAAATCCTCGAAAAAAATTAGGGAGCTTTTTTACTAATGACGGAAGTTTATGTGCAATTTTTGTTAATTTCATTTTTGGAGTTTCTCTAAAAAAAAATTGTCTTGGTTGTGGTGCATTTTTTTGGGGTCCCTTGCAAATCCTATCTCGATGCACGGATTTTGGTGTGGCTCTAAGGTTTGGCTTGGACATAGCTAATACTATTCAACTCAATATTTCCTCGACCTCTATGATAGCTTCCCAAAACATGACTCACTTGGCTTAGCCTTACCTGTGACAATCCTCCTATGGAGTGGTTATTCCGCAAGTCTGGATCTACACATTTTGACTTGGCTCAAGCTTGTATTGTTACATCTCGGCCCTAGCTCATTTTTCTTTGGATTGAACATTTTCAAACTCATTTATCGGCTCCATCCCCTATGTAGTTTGTCCGGAGAGGATATATATGTGATGTCTTTGCACATTTGTCTTGTGACCTTTCAAACCAAGATCATCCAACTTGACCTTAATCCACATATCCTGTGTAGTAGTATTGTTGCGGCTTGGTCCTTTGACTCCTATTAGATCAAACTATGTGTGGTGTATTGGCGATCCCGACCTCCTTCATGGCTTGACTTAGAGCTCGGCCCAAGCTTGTAAAAATTTGAGCTCAATCTACCTAATCCCTACCCGACCTCGGCCTTTTAACCTACTCATTTGGTCAAGCCTTGACCGATCCACCTCAGAACCCCTAAAAATAAAATTCTTTCCTAACATTACAAAGGAAAGTTCAAATTAATTTGTGACTAGCCTATGTTTATTTTTGTTTACGGTTTAAAATGGGATTTATTGTTTTTTTGTTCAAATTAAGCTTATAGGCTAGCTGGTTAAGGATAATGCTTTGTATGCACGAGGCCTAATTTTCAAACCTCAACTATTTTTTTTTAAACACTTGTAAAAGTGCGTTTAAAATTTGGATGTGCAATGCATTATATATGTTAGATATTTTGATATTTTGATATTTTGATGTACAAAATACCTAGATATTTTGATTGGAAACTCAAAATTAAGTGTTGTTTTTTCAAAAGCGCGTGTCTTTTGTGATCATACCATTGGTCCTATTTTTATTACAATAACACCGAAATTCTAAAGTGCCAAAATTGGGGTTAAAACAAAAATTATAACATGATGATATATGTGATATAGATAGATGGGGAACTGATATCTCTTGAGAGATGACGATGTGAGCCATGATTTTCCCTGTGCAACGATATATGTCAAGGAGACATGGATGGTACATTGTGCATCTCATTGGTGTGATATGAATCTTTATATATTTCTTTTCCTAACCATGTGGGTTTTCAACTTTTGTATGTTTTGGGGTTTTTAATGTTTTATGATGTTTTCACATTTTTGGTTTTGTATGGTGGTACTCAAAAGGATGCCCCAATGAAAAATTTGGAATATCAAGATAATTCTCTCGCACAATGTTTCAAATCGGTACAAAGCTAGATCGAGGTAAGAACCACAATGATACGCGGAGAAACGATTCAGTGTCATTGACACAAAAGTCACATACCTAGGTAAAAACAGGTGTGAGTAGAATGGAGGGATGAAACTAGGGTGGAGTGGTCATGTCATCAAGTTCCGTGTGCTTATAAACAATAGGACCTACGCACAAAGCTAGAAGTTTTTTCATCATGGTATTTATCCAAGGTGCCACATTTCATGTTTTTCACCGTTAGATGAATTTAATTCTCTATTTTGATTATTTTATCAAATTTTTGAATTTTTTTGGGGTTTTTGAAGCTTAACTCATGTTTAGAATCCTTTGAGGTGAATGATGCCCATGGTTTCAAATTACTCATCACCATCTTATGTATCTATTTTATAAGCTCGGGAATTAGGCCTAACCAATTAGGCTCAAGCTTGCCTTTATTCTCTCCATCTTTGGTGATGTTATTTTGATTATCTTGAAGGATGAAATCATAAATCTTAAAACCTCTTGATATGATGTGTTTAGTGTATTTATGGCACAATTTGTTTCGGTAAAATTTGAGGTGATTGAGGGCATTAAGATGTATTTCATTTAGTAGTTCTATCCCAATAAACCGAGCTACTCTATAATCTTCATCATCTATAAATTCTTTCAAGGATATGTACAAAGAGGGTAGTTCAATCTCAAGGGGCATGGTATCCTTTTATCTAAAGACAAAGGAATAGAGGGTTTCTCTCGTATGGGTGGAGATGGAAGTTTAGTAGGCCCATAAGGTGTGAAATATTTAGAGGTTCCATTATTATCAAATGTACTTACAATTTTCTCCATAATATTGACAAGGGTGTTATTGATAGCCTCATCCCAACCATTACCTTGGGATAATTGAGTGTGGACCATTTTTATTTGATTTTTAATCGATGGAACAAGACTTGACTTATTTATTTTGAAGGATTTTTGATTATCAAAGACAATGGCAGATGGTTTTTATAACAACAGATGATATGATTTAGGATAAACATTGTTATCGATTTTCGGTTACAAAGGTGATGGGAATGGATTCCACCCACTTAGTAAAGTATTCAATATTAGCAATGATATACTTATGGCCATCATAAGAGGTAGGATGGAACTTCATTTTTAGATCAAGCCCCCATTTTGAAAAGGCCATGGAGTAGTAGTAGTTGGTTGTTGTGTTTGGGATGGTGCATGGATAAGGTTTCCATAATTTTGGCACACAACACTTACAAACATATATTGAAACAATATATTTCCATAATGAGTTAGTAGTATCCAACTTAAAGGATATTTTTGGAAATGATCATGCCATCGTGTGAGTTTTGCATATTATTTTATGCACCTCTTTAATAGTTAGTATTGCCTCTTTTGAATTTATATACCATCTCATTATAGCCTCAACGATAGAGAATTCCCTAAGGATGGTGTAGAAGGAAATGCATTAGATGAGGGATTATCGTTGGTTATGGGATGTAGGTTTTACCCCATATTCGTAAAAGCAAAACCTCAATAAAATTCAATTCAACATATAACTATTATAAAGGTTTCAAATGTTTAGAACTAGCTATTTTAACTCCTATGACCATGACACTAATCTAAGAGGGTTATTCTAACCAGATTAGATTCTATCCTAACCACTAACCATCCCTAAAATCTCTCATAATCTCTACAAATTCCTATTTCAATGTGATTATTACTCGCGTAATAATCACTTACATGTATTATTTTTCACATATTATTTTCACACAAACAATAATTAATATAATGTGGATCTCTAAACTAAAGTGCACACTAATTATTTCTAACATGGGATAGGGTAGGAGAGAATATGTCATCCGAAGTTAGTTATAGATGTCTTCATACCAAGGGGAGAACAAAACAACAATTACACATACCAAATTATTTTTGAGGTGTTCTCCTAAGAACCAAAATTAGTTATTGTTTACCGAAAGGTTGAGTAGAGAACCAATGGTATCCTTGACATATATGAACCTATTTTGGAGACTCGATAACATGTTCAAAGATAATTTTCATGAAATATTATTTTAGGCTATCCACCATGAATTTGTATGGGATAATATTTTCATCCTTGACATTATACTCAATGCTAACTTGTTTGGTAATGATTTGTGAATATCTAATGGCTACAACATGTTATATGTTTCATTTGATAACAACGAGTGCCTCAAAGTTGGTGTATGCCTAGATTTAGATCACTTGTAAGATGTATTAGTTGATATAATATAAAACCCCAAATCAATACTACTAAAAATCACAACACTATTCAAAATCCAAAATCTAATTATTCCACAAGATTAGTGGTGTCCAAATTCTTCCCTTTCTCCTTCAACAATACCTACAAATAAAACATATGTGATAAATAGCTAAAATTTTGAAAGCAACCAAGAGGGGTAAAAGGAAGAGATCTGTGTGATTTTATAGTTTTAGGATGCATAAAATATTGGTATGGATATAGGTACAATGTGCATAGAGGGGTGAGATGATAAGGTTCTAATGTGCAATGGAAATGTAAATGGATAGGTAGAGTGGATAAAATTAAATGTGAGTGGGTGGGGATGAATAAATGACAAGATATGAGGATAAGTGATGATGACATGTCTTGAATCAACCTTAGTTTTTTAGTTGTTATTTGTTTTATGGGAACATTTTATTTTTAGGATTTATTATGGGTTTATATTTTTTTCATTCTTAGCCTAGAGGAACTTATGCAAAAGTGTGTTTTTTATTGTCTCGCATTTTCCCTTTTGGGTTATATGGTGTACCATGCATGATGCAACACACAAAATAAAAATGAGATGGGAGTCGTCCGACCCTATGATAATGGTTACCACACACATAGAATTACATGGTTAACTAGATAGAAAAGAACCTAGAAATATGACCGATGCGCCACTTCATCTAGAGTCTATGAAGGGATCAATAGATTAATTTTGCAAGGAAGAGACTATTGAGTTAATTGTGTGAGATGAATGATGATTAGATGTCATAATATTTAAAAAGAAGGATTTTTATGTGACTTACTCCTAAAGTGATAATTTTTGAGCCACAAGTTACCCCGCCGTAACACGGGATGAAAAGTGGCATTTGATAAAAGATAGAAAATGAACATTAGCAAAGTCAAGATGGTTAAAAACAAGGATAGTGTTGCCCCAGCCATGTGTAAGTGAAAATGTGATGGATGGCATGTACAATATTGGATGGAAGTTATAGAGAGTGATAATAGTGTTACCCAACCTAAGAGTGATGACTAAAAATGATTTCAAAGTAAATGACATGAGGAGTGGTGGTTATACAAAATTGTGTAGACGACAACAAATGCCCATGGATGTTTAGTCCGAATGAGGTGGAATGCAAGTGTGAAAATGAAATGGTTACAATGATGGAATGTAATATCTATGGTGGATGAGATTGACATGGTTTAAAACAATATTATAGGTGAGCACATTATGAGCAATAAGGAATCAGACAAGATACAATAAGTGAGATAAAACAAGATCTTGAACAAGTTCTAAACAACACTAGGTGACATACTAGTCTTGTGTCTCATTGAGATATAGTATGTACACATAAAATTTAATTATCGCTTGAATTGAATACATGTAAGACAACAAGTGAAAACATAAAATAATGTATACGTGTGAGTGAAATAGTGATTGGTGATTAATAGAATGGAAGGCATTCGTCTTGATTGTCTTATGACACATTGGGTGTGTCATGTTTATAGCTATATGCAATTATTGCATGACATTTCTCCTATTGTTTGTGGTCTAAGTTCTTTTAATGTCCGATGATAACATAGGTGTACCATGTTGTTGGATAGATGCCTTGGTGTGAATATTTTTTCCATACTATTGATTTTGTTTTCTCACTTGAATACTACTATGTCTCTATGCTTTTTCTATTACACATGTTTTTTTGCCTTTATTATTATTATTTTTAATGTGTTTTATTTCTTTGTGTGTCATGGTCTCCACCATACACATTCACTTTAGCTCAAGCTCGTATTGTTACATCTCGGCCCTAGCTCATTTTTTTGGATTGAACATTTTCAAACTCATTTATCGGCTCCATCCCCTATGTAGTTTGTCTCGGGAGAGGATATATATGTGATGTCTTTGCACATTTGTCTTGTGACCTTTCAAACCGAGATCATCCAACTTGACCTTAATCCACATATCCTGTGTAGTAGTATTGTTGCGGCTTGGTCCTTTGACTCCTATTAGATCAAACTATGTGTGGTGTATTTGGCGATCCCGACCTCCTTCATGGCTTGACTTAGAGCTCGGCCCAAGCTTGTAAAAATTTGAGCTCAATCTACCTAATCCCTACCCGACCTCGGCCTTTTAACCTACTCATTTGGTCAAGCCTTGACCGATCCACCTCAGTAACTCGGTAAAAATAAAATTCTTTCCTAACATTACAAAGGAAAGTTCAAATTAATTTGTGACTAGCCTATGTTTATTTTTGTTTACGGTTTAAAATGGGATTTATTGTTTTTTTGTTCAAATTAAGCTTATAGGCTAATTTGGTTAAGGATAATGCTTTGTATGCACGAGGCCTAATTTTCAAACCTCAACCATATTTTTTTAAAACACTTGTAAAAGTGCGTTTAAAAATTTGGATGTGCAATGCATTATATATGTTAGATATTTTGATATTTTGATATTTTGATGTACAAAAATACCTAGATATTTTGATTGGCAACTCAAAATTAAGTGTTGTTTTTCAAAAGCGCGTGTCTTTTGTGATCATACCATTGGTCCTATTTTTATTACAATAACACTGAAATTCTAAAGTGCCAAAATTGGGGGTTAAAACAAAAATTATAACATGATGATATATGTGATATAGATAGATGGGGAAGCGATATCTCTTGAGAGATGACGATGTGAGCCATGATTTTCCTGTCAGAAACGATATATGTCAAGGAGACATGGATGGTACATTGTGCATCTCATGGTGTGATATGAATCTTTATATATTTCTTTTCCCTAACCATGTGGGTTTTCAACTTTTGTATGTTTTGGGGTTTTTAATGTTTTATGATGTTTTCACATTTTTGGTTTTGTATGGTGGTACTCAAAAGGATGCCCCAATGAAAAATTTGGAATATCAAGATAATTCTCTCTTGCACAATGTTTCAAACTAGTACAAAGCTAGATTGAGGTAAGAACCACAATGATATGCGGAGAAACGATTCAAAGTCATTGACACAAAAGTCACATACCTAGGTAAAAAAGGGTGTGAGTAGAATGGAGGGATGAAACTAGGGTGGAGTGGTCATGTCATCAAGTTCCAGTGCTTATAAACAATAGGACCTACGCACAAAGCTAGAAGTGTTTTCATCATGGTATTTATCCAAGGTGCCACATTTCATGTTTTTCACCGTTAGATGAATTTAATTCTCTATTTTGATTATTTTATCAAATTTTTGAATTTTTTTGGGGTTTTGAAGCTTAACTCATGTTTAGAATCCTTTGAGGTGAATGATGCCCATGGTTTCAAATTACTCATCACCATCTTATGTATCTATTTTATAAGCTCGGGAATTAGGCCTAACCAATTAGGCTCAAGCTTGCCTTTATTCTCTCCATCTTTGGTGATGTTATTTTGATTATCTTGAAGGATGAAATCATAAATATTAAAATCTCTTGATATGATGTGTTTAGTGTATTTATGGCACAATTTGTTTCAGTAAACTTTGAGGTGATTGAGGGCATTAAGATGTATTTCATTTAGTAGTTCTATCCCAATAAGTTGAGCTACTCTATAATCTTCATCATCTAGAAATTCTTTCAAGGATATGTACAAAGAGGGTAGTTCAATCTCAAGGGGCATGGTATCCTTTTATCTAAAGACAAAGGAATAGGGGTTTCTCTCGTATGGGTGGAGATGGAAGTTTAGTAGGCCCATAAGGTGTGAAATATTTAGAGGTTCCGATACTATCAAATGTACTTACAATTTTCTCCATAATATTGACAAGGGTGTTATTGATAGCCTCATCCCAACCATTACCTTGGGATAATTGAGTGTGGACCATTTTTATTTGATTTTTAATTGATGGAACAAGACTTGACTTATTTATTTTTGAAGGATTTTTGATTGTCAAAGACAATGGCAAATGGTTTTTTATAACAACAGATGATATGATTTAGGATAAACATTGTTATCGATTTTCGGTTACAAAGGTGATGGGAATGGCTTCCACCCACTTAGTAAAGTATTCAATATTAGCAATGATATACTTATGGCCATCATAAGAGGTAGGATGGAACTTCATTTTTAGATCAAGCCCCATTTTGAAAAGGCCATGGAGTAGTAGTAGTTGGTTGTTGTGTTTGGGATGGTGCATGGATAAGGTTTCCATAATTTTGGCACACAACACTTACAAACATATTGGAAACAATATATTTCCATAATGAGTTAGTAGTATCCAACTTAAAGGATATTTTGGAAATGATCATGCCATCGGTGTGAGTTTTGCATAGTATTTTATGCACCTCTTTAATAGTTAGTATTGCCTCTTTTGAATTTATATACCATCTCATTATAGCCTCAATGATAGAGAATGCCCCTAAGGATGGTGTAGAAGGAAATGCATTAGATGAGGGATTATAGTTGGTTATGGGATGTGGGTTTTACCCCATATTCGTAAAAGCAAAACCTCAATAAAATTCAATTCAACATATAACTATTATAAAGGTTTCAAATGTTTAGAACTAGCTATTTTAACTCCTATGACCATTGACACTAATCTAAGAGGGTTATTCTAACCAGTTAGATTCTATCCTAACCACTAACCATCCCTAAAATCTCTCATAATCTCTACAAATTCCTATTTCAATGTGATTATTACTCGCGTAATAATCACTTACATGTATTATTTTTCACATATTATTTTCACACAAACAATAATTAATATAATGTGGATCTCTAAACTAAAGTGCACACTAATTATTTCTAACATGGGATAGGGTAGGAGAGAATATGTCATCCGGAAGTTAGTTATAGATGTCTTCATACCAAGGGGAGAACAGAACAACAATTACACATACCAAATTATTTTTGAGGTGTTCTCCTAAGAACCAAAATTAGTTATTGTCTACCGAAAGATCGAGTAGAGAACCAATGGTATCCTTGACATATATGGACCTATTTTGGAGACTCGATAACATGTTCAAAGATAATTTTCATGAAATATTATTTTAGGCTATCCACCATGAATTTGTATGGGATAATATTTTCATCCTTGACATTATACTCAATGCTAACTTGTTTGGTAATGATTTGTGAATATCTAATGGCTACAACATGTTATATGTTTCATTTGATAACAACGAGTGCCTCAAAGTTGGTGTATGCCTAGATTTAGATCACTTGTAAGATGTATTAGTTGATATAATATAAAACCCCAAATCAATACTACTAAAAATCACAACACTATTCAAAATCCAAAATCTAATTATTCCACAAGCTTAGTGGTGTCCAAATTCTTCCCTTTCTCCTTCAACAATACCTACAAATAAAACATATGTGATAAATAGCTAAAATTTTGAAAGCAACTAAGAGGGGTAAAAGGAGGAGATCTATGTGATTTTATAGTTTTAGGATGCATAAAATATTGGTATGGATATAGGTACAATGTGCATAGAGGGGTGAGATGATAAGGTTCTAATGTGCAATGGAAATGTAAATGTATAGGTAGAGTGGATAAAATTAAATGTGAGTGGGTGGGGATGAATAAATGATAGTATATGAGGATAAGTGATGATGACATGTCTTGAATCAACCTTAGTTTTTTAGTTGTTATGTGTTTTATGGGAACATTTTATTTTTAGGATTTATTATGGGTTTATATTTTTTTCATTCTTAGCCTAGAGGAACTTATGCAAAAAGTGTGTTTTTTATTGTCTCGCATTTTCCCCTTTTGGGTTATATGGTGTACCATGCATGATGCAACACACAAAATAAAAATGAGATGGGAGTCGCCCAACCCTATGATAATGGTTACCACACACATAGAATTACATGGTTAACTAGATAGAAAAGAACCTAGAAATATGATCGATGCGCCACTTCATCTAGAGTCCTGTGAAGGGATCAATAGATTAATTTTGCAAGGAAGAGACTATTGAGTTAATTGTGTGAGATGAATGATGATTAGATGTCATAATATTTAAAAAGAAGGATTTTTATGTGACTTACTCCTAAAGTGATAATTTTTGAGCCACAGGTTACCACGCCGTAACACGGGATGAAAAGTGGCATTTGATAAAAGATAGAAAATGAACATTAGCAAAGTCAAGATGGTTAAAAACAAGGATAGTGTTGCCCCACCATGTGTAAGTGAAAATGTGATGGATGGCATGTACAATATTGGATGGAAGTTATAGAGAGTGATAATAGTGTTACCCAACCTAAGAGTGATGACTAAAAATGATTTCAAAGTAAATGACATGAGAAGTGGTGGTTATACAAAATTGTGTATTTGCAACAAATGCCCATGGATGTTTAGTCCGAATGAGGTGGAATGCAAGTGTGAAAATGAAATGGTTACAATAATGGAATGTAATATCTATGGTGGATGAGATTGACATGGTTTAAAACAATATTATAGGTGAGCACATTATGAGCAATAAGGAATCGACAAGATGCAATAAGGAATCGACAAGATGCAATAAGTGAGATAAAACAAGATCTTGAACAAGTTCTAAACAACACTAGGTGACATACTAGTCTTGTGTCTCATTGAGATATAGTATGTACACATAAAATTTAATTACTTGCTTGAATTGAATACATGTAAGACAACAAGTGAAAACATAAACTAATGTATACGTGTGAGTGAAATAGTGATTGGTGATTAATAGAATGGAAGGCATTCGTCTTGATTGTCTTATGACACATGGGTGTGTCATGTTTATAGCTATATGCAATTATTGCATGACATTGCTCCTATTGCTTGTGGTCTAAGTTCTTTTATTGTCTCGATGATAACATAGGTGTACCATATTGTTGGATAGATGCCTTGGTGTGAATATTTTTTCCATACTATTGATTTTGTTTTCTCACTTGAATACTACTATGTCTCTATGCTTTTTCTATTACACATGTTTTTCGCTACTATTATTATTATTTTTAATGTGTTTTATTTCTTTGTGTGTCATGGTCTCCACCATACACGGTCACTTTTCAAGAATTTGATCCCATAAGTAGACACCGCTACAACCTTTTATGTGTTCTTATGTAAAATATCGACTTATCGACATGGATACATATATTTTATTTTGAGCCACATGCTCAAATAATTTATCACATACAACTCAAAAGAGGGGACATTAATAGAGGTATATTTTACACCTTTATATACATTTCTGATTTCATGTACAAGTTTTCACATTGCACGGGTCCTCAAAATATCTTCCGACACAAAAACTAGGAAAAATTCAAAACCATACATAATGGTCAAGACCAGATGAATGTTCCTGGCCCTCCCACATATTTATGTCTTAGGGTAGTCATACTATATTTTTCTATAGTTTTATATTTCTAATTAGAGATACAAATTTTTTTGACACAATTTCAAACTTAGTTGACACAATGTAGGGCAGTTTATAGGGGGATAAATATTTCATTCCTCCAATTTTAGTATTCATTTTCAATTACAGATACAAAGTTTTTATTTAGGACCTTCTTATATCACTTTGTGCTCATCTTCCTTGATGAAATTTTGATTTACTCACATATGCATGAGGAGAACGAGGTGCACCTTCACCAGTTCTTGGTGTCTTCGGAGCAATGACTTTACAGAACTTGGAGAAGTGTGCATTCTTTCAAATGGAGGTGCGAGATTTGGGTCATATCATTTTTGGGGAAGGTATTGCTGTCGATCCTTCCAAGATTAGGGCTATCATGGACTAGCGGCCAAGACCCACTACTGTGATCGAGGTGCACAGCTTCATGGGATTAGCAGTTACTACAAGAGATTTGTTTAGGAATTCTCTTGAATTGCACACCCCATCACTTCCCTTCAAAGGAAAGGGAAAAAGTTTGTTTTCTGGTCGACAAGGTGTGAGTAGGCCTTCAGACACCGAAAGAATGCCTCACTACGACACCTATTCTTGCAGCGCTGCATCCACATGGTGAGTTTTTCGTATGCACGAATGCTTCTTTGGCAGGACTTGGAGGTGTTTTGATGCAAAAAGGAGTAGTGGATTTTGAGTCTGTAAACTCAAAGATTATGAGATTAATTAATCGAATCATGATCTTGAGGTTCGGCGATTGTGCACGCTTTGGTTCGATGGATGCACTTTACGCTTGGTCGATATTCACACTTAGGATAGATCACTTGAGTCTTCGACACCTCTTCACGTAGCCCAATCTCAACGCTCGTCAGCGGCGTTGGATGGAGTTACTTTGTGAGTATGATGTGGAGATAGAGCATGTGAAAGGGAAGGAGAATGTGGTTACAGACGCTCTTAGTAGACGGAGACATGTGATTATGGCCACTTCAATGGGCACATATTTGTGGAGCAGATTCTTCAGCAACTTCCTTTTGACAACTTCTACATTACAGCCAGAGCAGAGATCGAGTCTCAGAGACCCTCGAGGGGAAGTTTGATGGTTTTTCTTTAGAGGCAGATGGTCTTCTCAAGCACGAAGTCAGATTTATGTTCCGAGAGATGGAGGCTTGAGGTTGGACATCTTGGCAGAGGCACATCAGTGCACCCTATTCAGCCCATCCCGGAGTGAAGAAGATGCACGCTACTTTGAGACAAGCAGGTAGATCACCGGAGAGGACTTCGCAGACGTGTCTCGGTTGTGTCACGCTGTTTAGAGTGCCGAAAGTGAAGACCGAGCATCAAAGCATCCAACTGGCCTTCTCTATCCTCATGCTATACCGGAATGGAAGTGGGATACCATTTCCATGGAATTCATTGTTGGGATACCAATGTCAAGATACCACCACGACGCCATCATGGTCACGGTGGATAAATTGACAAAAGTGGCTCATTTTCTCCATGATAAAGACCACTTATACAACTAGTGTAGTGGCACGGGTATATCTTGATGAGATTGTTAGGTGCACAGGGATTCTGCGGAAGATCATTTGTGACCGCGATCCTTTGTATACTTCCCATTTTTGGACCACCATGTAGTATGCCCTCAAGACGAGGATCAACTTCAGCACAACATATCACCCTGAGATAGATGGACAAACTGAGCGGGTGAATCAGATTTTAGAGGACATGCTTAGGATGTATGTGATGGATCATCAGGTGAGATGGGAGGAGTACTTGTACTTGGTGGAGTTTTCCTACAATAATAGTTTTCAGAGTTCTATAGGCATGGCTCCTTTTCTGAGCCTCAGTATGGAAGAGAGTGCAGGACACCCCTTAGTTGGGATAGGTTAGAGGACAAGGTTTCTCTAGGACCAGCTTTATTACAGGACATGGAGTGGCAGGTGGTTATGATTAGAAAAAGGGTACAAGAGGCATAAGACAGTAGAAGAAGTACGCGGATCAACATAAGACCGACTGTAGTTTTGATGTGGGCATGAAAGTGTTCCTTCATGTCAGGCCACATAAGAGCCCTATCTATTATGGAAAAGGTTCTAAGTTAGCTCCTAGATTCATTGGTCCTTTTGAGATCTTGGAGCGTATCGGCCCTTTGGCATACCATCTAGCTTTGCCACCTAGCTTGTCTTGCGTACATGATGTATTTCATGTTTCAATGCTTAGGAAATATATTGCAGATCCTTCTCATGTGTTGGATTGGACCTCCTTGCATGTGTAGGATCAAGGGCAAGTGATGGTGGAGCCTGTTTGCATCATAAATCACAAGACCCTAGGCTTTCGAGGTAGAGATATTGATCAAAGCGAGTACAAAGTGGGACAAATACGATGAGGGCAGCCTACTGGGAGGATGCTACCGTGTTACGAGTTCGTTTCCACATTTTTTCCAGTGACTTCCGGAGGAAGTCGAGTCTAAGGAGGGGGATGCAAAGGCCCACTTCCCTTCGACACCTTTTTGATATTGATCATGGCACCGGTGATTATATTATGGACATGATTATGGACTTTATTATAGTACGATGTTAGAAGTTAGATAATAGATTATTGTTGACCTTGATTCATTTATGATGCATGATGATTATTAGAGACATTTTTATATATTGATGATGATATAATTGTTGAGTAAAATTGTAAATGATCTTGTTGGTTGCTTGGATGTTGTTGTGATTCATATATCTAGATGATTTTGGAATTTTATTTATATTATTTTGGATGTTTTGATATGACCACGATGCCGAATTAGGTATTTTTATTTTGTAGGTTTAAAATATCACAACAAACTTTGGGGGATTGGAGACAAACCACATTGAAATTCTAGATGAATTCAACAAGGTCACCATAACAACTTGTATTTGTTTGTGTTTTTGATTGTGTTAAGGATTCGCATTAGGATACGTAAATCACCTTTAAACGTGACCAAGGGTTTTGTGTATTTATTTATTTGGTTCCCTTTTATTGATGTTTGTATGTGTTTATTAAGTGATGTGTTTATCCCTTTTATTTAAATAAATTGTGGTATATAATGTGAGTAATCATATTGTTAAAATAAATTAATCAAATTGGGTCATAAGAAAGTAATTATTGGAGTGGTTGACTCTTGTATTAAATGTTGTAAGATATGTGTAAGCAATGTGTAAGTGATGTGTAAGAGATATGTAAGTAAAATTTGGAGTATGAAACACTTCATCTTCTTTGGAATTTGAAATTGTCCTTGGAGACTGATTTTGGAGGCTTGTGGGACAAGTTAAACTTGTCCCATACCTCTTAAATTTGCATACCAACCTTACCTATGGTTGGAGAGTTTAAATCTAGCTTTCATTATGCATTTTTGTAAGTCTAGCTGAATGTTTTAATTGCACTTCTTGCTTGAAATTAATTTCAGTCCTTTGGGATATGGGCTTGATTTGAGTGTGTAAGTAAGATCTGTCATATTATTCACCCACTTATTTATCAGGTCTGGAGATTGAAGTCGATCGTGAGTTGGAAGTTAAGGATGTGAGATGTGGCATCTTACAAAGATTTGCCTCATCCTCCTTTCTTCCCCCTTTTATATATTCAAATTCATTTTATTGTTTGGGGTTACACTCTTTTGGTTGCTTTACTTTTGCATACTTCTTTTGGGGTAAATTCTTTTCTATTTGGAGCTCTTGCTTTTGGAAGTTGCAGACTTTTTACAGACCTGTGTTTCGTTGATCTTGGGTTGTTTTGTATTGGAAAGCTTGTTGGTTGGAACTTGGAACAAACTCCATTATGGAGAGGTAAGAGCTTGACTCTTGAAATGCTCTTCATCTAATTGTTGCTAATGTTATTGTTGTGAATTTTCCGCATGTGTGTGGGCTGTTTGGGTAGATGGCCTAGGGATGGTGTAGAGAAGACTATGGGGTATTTCGTGGGAGGCATAAGTGTTTTTGGGGAGGTATAAGTGTGGAGGAGTTGGGATATAGGTTTCACCTTAAAAATAAATAGCTTGCATTTCTTTACTCATTATGGGGTTCCATAAGAGGTCTGGGAGGCATAAGAAAATGTGATAAATAAGGGGCACTTGGGAGACATAAGGGCATGTGGGGATCTGAAATGATATATATATATTTGGTGGTTTGTTCTCGGTGGTGATACCCATTTTCCTTATGAGGCATAAGCAACATCCCCATAGTTTTCTTGCTCCTTTGGCTTGCATGATGAAGCCTCGAGTATTGTTTGTTTTTTTGTTTCGTGGTTACAAACTAAAATTTTGTTTGGACTATGTTTTGAATGAGAAATATGTCTTTGTGTTGTGGAAGCCTGTTGTTTCCATGTGTTGAAAATAATTTCTAATTGCAATATGGTTGGGGCTCGGGCCAAATGAAGAAGGACGACTTCTCCTTTTCATCGATGTTTTGGTTGGGTGGAGAGCACGCCTTTCCCCTGTTTTGTTGTGATAAAATTGAAATAAAGAAAAATGGAGGATATTCATGTTGTTGTTCTGGAGCAGAGGAAAAAGAAAATTTTGATAGTCCTTGTTGAGATTATTACTTATCAGAACCCTTCCCACTTTGAAGTAGATGAACTTGTACATTATCTATGATGGAAAGATGGTCTCAGATGGGCTATGAAAGTTGTAAATTGAATTGTGAAAGAGATATAATTTGTTCTCTATTTTTGAACAAATGTGGAAGAAATTGTATTCTCGTATATTGTAATCAAGGAAGAAGACAAATTTCTGACAAGTTACCCTCGCAAAACTACTTTGGTAAACCATTTCCCCACTAGATGTGGATGACGATTTAATACACATTTCGAGATGAAGAGTTACTATGTTTTGGAAATAAAATCCCTTTTGAATGTGAAAGAAATTTACTCTATATTCTGTTTGTTTAAAAAGGAATGTAATGAGAAAGAGTTTTGATTGTAAAGTTGTATTTGATCTATCTAAATAGAAGTGGTTACTTTATTCAAATGATATTGCTTTCATTGGAATTATGATTGTTGAATGTAATTTGAAATCTCTATTAGAAAGATGAAAAGCGAATACGTATGAAGAAATGTCATAATTCTCTGTTCTTTAGAAATGAAAGTTTTGGAAATCGAATTGTAATTTGGCATTTGAATACGTTGATTCAAATCAACTTAATGAGTTAGATTTAATCCAAATGATTTCTAATAATTAGAAGATGATAAATGGAAAAATATATCCTTTCAAATTTGATCTCTATTAGATGTTTTCAAAACTGCAAATGATTTATCAAATGCATGATCGATTCGCAATATCAAAAAGACAAAATGAAATATCAAATTTTATTTGTAAGGTCAAAACGACCCCAAGCATACCAAAATAATTATGAAATTTTTATAGAACCTTTCAAATCGGGCAAAGGCAAAATTGCAGACTTCTTGTTGTATAAAATTGATAAATTTCGAATGCAAATCAATCAAGCAAACTTAACCTTGCAATCTATCCTAAAATCTTCCAATTAAAATCCTCCATGCCTGTTTGGCAAGTGGAAAAGAATTAACGACAAATTTGAACAAAATTGATAAGTTAAAAATACCAGTTCACTTTCTAAGTGACAGAAAGACGTTTTTCTCAAAATTTACCCTTTAAAATTTATCAAAATCAAATTCCTAAGGTTGTTGTGAAAAGAGGACGTCGAGAGCTTTCCAAAAAGTCCTCGTTTGCCAAAAACTAAGTTCCCAATCAAAAGTTATGGCCTTATGAAGTTTTTACTTCATTTTGGGCTCAAAATAATCTAATTGTCAAATTTTCCAAATGTTCCCCGCCGACCTGCAGCCAATAAGGAGCTGCCACATGGCCTCCCTGGGCATCGGCAGAGGTGCGGGTGTAAAATTTGTTTTGTCCCAAAAAGGGAAAAAGTGCTAAATGCCTTCCCCTCTCCACCGGTCCACTTTTCTCCTCCAGTGAATTTTCTCTTCGAAGTCCATAGGCCTGCCTTGAGAAAATTTTCACCCCAAGTTCCACCGGTCCATAACTTGAGAAATATGAGGAGTTAGGAGGACTTCTTTATATCACCGAAAAGGTAAGGAAATTCCCTATCTAATGGGAATGTTTTCAAGAAGTTTTAATTGTGTTAATCATGGGAAAAATTAAATTGAATCTTTAATCAAGTTTTGGGAGTGGGTAAGTAAGAATTTACTCTGATGATTTTAAATATGTATTCTTTTCCCCACTGTAATTAAACCCTGCTCTTGTCTTAGATCTTGTGGAATTAAATACCTTGGGTATTTAATTGTTTTGGACCCTTAACCCTAAAATTTTAATCAAGGAATATTTAGCTAAAATGTCGATGTAATCAGTGATTAAATTAATCCGTAAGGAAATTTGAGCTAGGTGTGGACTTATTACACTTGTTGATTTATAATGTGGAATTAGTAATTATTACAATGGGAAAAGTTATCAGTTGAATTTAATTATCCTTGAGACTTTGGTTGTTAACACTTTAAAAAAAAATCCATAATTTGTAACTAAACCTAGGTTGTTCATGGGTCTTAAGTGGGAGATTTTAGCGGGAGTTACAACACATAACAACAATATGCTACTATTTAACAATATCATGAAAGGAAACATTCTATTTCAAGAAATGGATCGAAGCTCTAAACACTAACAACTTCTTAAGTTATAATAAAATTTCCACCATGCCAATCTAAGAAGAAAGTCTTATACTTCAGTTATGAACAATATCTCTAAAACAACAAAAGTTTAACAACCAAACAAGTAGACCATAGACCTTAAAAGTTAGAAATAAAATGTTGAGTGTATTGGGATTTCAATCATGTAATCCTATAGATTACATGATTGAAATCTAATACTCAACCCATCAATCTATATTTTCTTAGAGAAGTCAAATATACTGAAGCATAATCATTGTCTCAAAACGACAAAAAAATTAGTAATCATTCAAGAAGGGGCCATTGGCCTTATAAGTTAGAAACAAACAATCGAGTGTAAAGGGGTTCCATCATATAATCATATAGGTTATATGATTGAAATATGATATTCAAACCAACAATATATTTTCTTATCTAATAAGTGACTCCACAAATAATAATGATAAGAGAAAATGATGGCTAACAAATGTCCGAAATAGGCATTGCCTAATGTACCTAGTTACTTGATATATCCAAGTACGGAACAACGACAAGTCTCATAACTACCCAAGTCCTTCATGCAAGTTAGAATTCTAAACATCCATCCAAGTTTCATAGCACTTAGATTCATAATCCTCCTTAATAAATCTATAGTTTTGGTTTATATAAAATGGATCACCACTTTCTCATCACAAGTTCTTTTAAAGTAATTGTTATCCAAAAAAGCCCCCTACTTATTTTGGCTAACTTTCCTTCATCCTTCCTTCTTTTGTGCCTCAGTTGAATATTTTCACTTTTCAGCACTCAAAATTATTTGGAAATGGCTTCATCAGATAGAGAATTTTCTCACCTTTCCATAAAGGTAAAATTTTCCTTCTAACTCCTCGTATTTTGCAAGTTATGGCTCGCGGAGTTTTTGAGGGAAATTTTCTCTGGGAAGGTCTGCAACCAATAGGAATGTGCCACGTGGCGGTGGAATGGCGGGTCAGTGGAGGTAAGTTGGAAAAATCACCAAGGAGTGGGTGGGGCACAAAGGAAAAATTTGCTCATGCGGGCGCCCAAGGAGAAGGAAAAGAAATGGTTTGAACCCATGGACGAATGAGAATGTGCCACGTGGCGGTGGAGATCGGACCGGCGGGGTAAGTTGAAAAAGTGGTCAAAAAAGGCACAAAGGAAAATTTTTGCCCGCGGGCCCGCAGAGGAAAGAAAGTTGATTAAGGCCCGCCAAATCAAAGTGTGCCATGTGTCCATGAAACCGGCGGGAGTCGGAGGGGCGGAGTAAATTTTGGCTTTTGCCAAAGTAGTAAAGGCGAAAAGGAAAGAATTGGCCCAAGCCCACCAAGGAGGAAATGGAAATTTTGGTTAAATCCTCGCGAGCGACTAAGGTGGTGACACGTGTCCCGTAATCAAGGGAGGGCATTTAATTTTTTTGAATTTTTTTCTAAAATTCAAAAAAGCGTAAAATGGCCATTTGAACCCGCGGACCAATGGGAATGCGGAATGTGGTGGCGGAGTGGTGGGATGCAGAGCTTTTTGGGGATTTTTTCCCAAATTCCAAAAAAAGGAAAAAATATTAGGTTTTGGCCCACCGACCCAATTTTTGCCCAGCTTTGTCCTAAATCTTAGAGGGGCATATCTTTCGATCCAGCTCGGATTTTTTTTATTTTGGTGTCATTGAAAAGCTATTGGAGTCCTCTACATGATGGAATTTTCAATTTTGTTTTTGGTGGAGTTTAGTGAGAGAAAATGAGAAAAACACTTTGGCATGGGGAAAAGAGCATAAACGACATTCAACCACCATTTTTAATGCAAGTATGGCTTCCATTCTTCTCCAAAGATGGTTGAAAATCTTGGGAATGAACTTTTAAGGGTACCCATGCTATTTTAATGGATCTCAAGTTGGTGGTCAATCGCTCATTTCATTTTTCCCGTGTTTCTCCTTCCCGACTCAAAGTTTTCATTGTTAAAAGCCAACTTTGGCTCATTTGTAAAGGGTTGGACGTTTTTATGTTCTACCGCCCCCTCCTTCACCCCGGAAAGTGAATTTGTGGAATATCATACCTTTTTAGGACTACAACACATTTTTAACTCCTTGTTGTTGTAATGCACTATATTTAAAAATGGAAATGACAATGCAAGCTCATGGAATGAATTTTCAATCCTTTCTTATGTTGTTTGCTCTATCCCGATCCTTCATTGCAATTTTAGAAATTTGTGCATGATTTAGGTTTTGCATTTTTATAATCAGGTCAATCTAAAGCAGAAATAGATGTTCACCACTCCTTTGGTGTATCACCTTGTCGCTTTTAGTTTTATCTTATTTTCTTTCTATCCTTGTCCCTCTTGCGAGAATTAGAGTAGAATTTTGAGTTAAATGTCTGCAAATTTCATGCATACATCTGATCGTGAGGAGTAGAGGAACCAACCTTCAACTGGAGAGGTTTTTCCATTTTTGCAAGTCCCACACTTGGGGAAAAGATTCCATGTTGTGCAATCACACTAAATGACCCAATTCTCACTTCTAGATCTGAAGGTCATTTAAGGGGTGCTACAATTGATTTGTACTAACAATAACCCTCATTACCATATTCAAAACCACTCTTAAATATGCATTTACATGTATCACCAAATGCCATTATCTTAACAACAATTTCCATCATAAATCAATAGAGTAACTAAATATATAAATACCCAAATGTCGTTAATAATATTAACAACTTTTCCATAAGTCAACAAGATATATATATATATATATCTTGTTGACTTATGGAAGAAGTTGTTAAGATAATGGCATTTGGGTATTTATATATTTAGTTACCATATTTAAAACCACTCTTAAATATGAATTTACATGTATCACCAAATGCCATTATCTTAACAACAATTTCCATCATAAATCAACAGAGTAACTATATATATAAATACCCCAAATGTCATTAACAATCTTAACAACTTCTTCCATAAGTCAACAATATATATATATATACACACCCAATTGTCAATAACAACATTAACAATTTCCAACAAAGTCAACGATATATATATACACTCACCAAATGTCATCCCGTATTAGAATTAAGCCAAGGTAATTCTAATAATAATCGAAATCTTGGACATAAATGCACTTATGTATGTTCAAATCTTGGTGACTAAATCTAAGTTATTGATTCAAGCTTTATAAGGAAATACTTCAAAGTGCCCTTGAGGAAAACCTTAAACGTCTTGGACCTATATCGACGATCATCAGGTAATTGTATATATATCTAGCATCATATTCAATTCTATAGTAATAATAAAGGTGCAAAAAAACTAAGTAATAGGGCACTAATAGCCTCGATACTTCCTCCATACTTAAATCTAACCACTGTAGTCAACCACACATATAGTTTTGTAAACATGTAGAATGGTTTGAATATTAGAACGACGTAAAAGTTACGTAGCCATACAAAAAAATAACATGGAGATCCAACAAACCTTGAATAAATTCACCACTCAAGGATGGTGGTACCAAAACAACAACCGTCATTACACCGTTAATTGACATAACCCAAAAGGGTGATTAAGTGCCCAATTAAATAAGAGTCTCTCCCAACCCGGATCAAGGTTTGAACCAGTGTTTTATCGCTAAAGAAAGGTTAACAAAAATCCCATGAAAACTTTTCTCAACATACCCATAAATAGATAGGAGAACTAGACCGACCTTGATTTCAACTAAAACAAATTATTTAAGGAAAAATTTAAAGGGACTAATAAACTTTTAGTTAATAAAAACAACTCACATACCCAGAGAGGGTACTCCCATATAATGAAACAAAATTTCAGTCAACCCACATTTAGAGTCAGTAATGGGAGAAATAGAAACAACTCGAATAAGGTGAAGGGGATCATATCCAATATAACAAGCTCGTATAAAAGAAAGAAATTTATAGTTATCCAAACAGGATTGTTTAAATAGAAACATAAATGTACTAGCTTTTAACAACTTAAAAACCCAGTTACTCATTCAAAGAAATGTTGATAAATAACGGTAGAAGATCATTCAATCAATTATGAAAGCATAACAACTAGAGTAAGAGGAGTAGATCCTGCTATCTACCATGACATTAAGCAACAGCTTATCGCAATATCAAGAATTACTCGTAAATGAAGTATCCACAAAAATCCAAAAAACCCTAAACTAGAGGGTAATCAAGGAACAACCAGCAAGTTAAACAATGACATAACACAATCCAAAAATCACATTCAAAATACCAATTTCAGAAGTCTTTCACCAAGGTAAGAGAACCTATTTTGTGAAGGAGGTGGAGATATCCTTATACTGTGCATATTGTATGGAGATGGCCTTGGGAAAACATGATCAATTTTCCATTATTCAAACTCAACAGAAAGTGTCACTACTAAATGATGGAAATGCTTTCAAGACAAGGCTGAGGCTGCTAGAGACATGGTATGATCCTGATTTGCTTTGTGCATTTTTGTAAATGGATTGTGTTCTTTTGTTGACACACAATGCAATGCAGGGGTAGTATGGGGTAGGATTAGTTATTCTGAATGAATTTTTGTGGGAGATTTTAGACAAGACTAACCAGAATTTTCCAAATTCTTTGAGGACCTTTGCAAGAAATTTGTAACACCTAAACAACAAAATGCTTCAAAGGGGTTAAGGTACTCCTTCAACCAGATATGTGCACCAAATGGAGGCCCAGATCTGCACTCTTCCACACAATATTTGACAACCTACCACAAAATCTTGAAGCAGATGAACCAACAAAGTATCTAGAAATCTCTATTTTATCATGACCTAAGGTGCACCCAAAGGTTTACAAACAATCTCTAAATTCAAGGAAGGTAAAGTGATTTTAAATTTGTTTATCTCTTTATCAGATGAAATCTCTTCTAAATGTGAGATTGCAGATGCCACTAAACTATCAACAAGAAATGAGACCATGTATGATCAAGAGAGATTTTAAACACAAGACTGCAACAGGAGCAAGAAACACAAATTGAAAACATTCTGAAACATAAGTGCATGCAAATTTTGCCAAGAGACAACACAAAATAATCTAGAAATGACCAAATTTATCAAGTAGGGAATGTTATAAGAACAATCTCAGAGCTTGTTGATGGCTTTACAACTAAAACCAACTCAACATGATACAAATATGATGCAAAAAGGAATTAGAAATGGTTCTCAGGTGGTTTCTCAGAGAATGGGCTTCTTCCTAGATTTTCCCGTGAAATTCTAAGTTTCTCCGACCTTTTGCATGTCTCAAAACATGCATTATATAACTTTCAATTACATTTGATCCTTCTTTCCCAAGAAAATAATATGCCCAACATCAAGTTTGTTACAAAATTCCAACATGATTCGCAGATAGGGACATTTAACAAATTTGCAAAAAGTTGCTAGGTGTTTCAAAAATGGTGAATCATTACAAATCCTTCATCATTATCCATTGTGGAGGCACGTTTTTCATTCTCCAAGCATGTAGACCCCTTTCATTTCATCATTTCATCCTTATCATTCCAAAATTTGATTCTGCAACTTTATAATTTGATATTTCACGTTTTACACGGGCCTGAGTAAAAATTTATTTCAAAAACACCTCAAATCTACAAATTAATCCCTAAAACCACTTGCATTGATCTTTGTAAGCACAAAGGACATGAATTCACCAAAAATTGATGAAAATGATGCAAAATTCACATTTCCACACTTCCTGGAGCAAAAATGGTGGCCAAAATGAAAATGTATAGTTACCCTTGATTGCTCTTTCTCCTTCAATCTGGGCCCTCCACGTGTCAAAATATGATTGGGAATGAATTGGGATCACTTTTTGACTTTTTAACATTTTTGGAAAAATGGAAAAAATTGACTTTTTCTCCACCCCTCCGCCCTTGAAATTTGGTGATGACACGTGGCATATGGTGGGTCCCATTGGGATCGTGGCTCAATTCTACGCATTTTGACCCTTTTTGGAATTTTGGAAATTTTTTTCACTTTTTTCCCCGTGGGCCCGCACCTCCGCCTTGTCCTTGACACGTGTCATCCTCTCTATCGCTAAAATCCATGGGCTTATTTCATGTTTTAACCCCTTTTTTTCGCCAAGGGAAAATTTTCATTTTTCTTCCACGGGCCCGCGCCTCCGATTTCTTCCTTGCCACGTGTCTCCTTTGATTTTCGCATGGAGCCACGCCTCAAATTTTCATTCTAAGTCTTTTTGCAAAAGGGAAAAATTTCCTTTTCCTCCCGCCCGACCCACCGCCTTTCCGCCCGCCACGTGTCTCCCTCATGGTTCATTCGTGACCGCACTTCAAATTTTTTTCTAACTCCTTTTTCACCAAAAAGGGAAAATTTCCCTTTAAGTCTTCCCGGCCCGCACCCCCCTACCACTCCTCTCACCCGCCCACCACGTGTCCACCCCGCTCCATTGGACCCATGGCCCTTTTCCACTTTTCCACCATTTTCCTTTTCAAAAAAAGGAAAAACTTGCCTAAGTCCCCCCCCAACCTTCCATCCCACCGCATGAAAATGAGACACGTGTCCTCTCGGGACTCATGGAGTCATTGGGGGAAATTTGCAAATTTTTCCAAAACCAAAAACATTAAGTTTTCAAAGAAACCCGCCAAATCTCATCCAACCACAAATGGCCACATATGAGGGGAGGTTTGAGCTTAATTTTGATGGGAAAATGACACCCGTATGACCGTAAAAAAACACAAGAATTTACTAAGAGATGCCCAAATTTGATTTTTTCTTCGTGGGTGAAGGATTTTTTTGGTCAAAAAAACAAAGGGAAATTGATTTTAAAGCAATTTTTGACCATGGGAAAGGATTTTTGAGGGAAAAAAGCATAAAAAGCAACACGAGCTCCAAAGGCCGGGAAAATGGAAAAAATGACAGAGGCCCGTGGATTTGGAAATTTAGGGCACAATGTAAGGCACACATGTATTTTTCTTTCAAAATGGGGCAAAATAATAAGTTTTGTGAGCTTTTCAAAGCATTCAATCTGGAGAACAAAGTTTGCAGACCACCAAGTTTGAAGAAAAATGTTTTTAGAGCATGTAGAACAAAGGGGAAAGATGGGAAAATAACAGAGGATCAAAATGGCACCAACATCGGCTCCTACTGGGATGGGCACTCCCAATGAGTGCCACAAGAACAATAAGTAGACCAAGTGCCAAAATAATCCATTGGAAAAGGAGTCATGAGCCAAAACCACCAAAAACTAGCTGAGAACCCGACAAAAATGGCTGCCACACACCAAGGCAAACCACAAACCGACAAAACACCAAAAATAGAGAAAAACCAAACACTATACACTGTACAAGTGGTGCATACCTCAAATTTGGGGATTAATCCAAGAAATGCTTCAGATGCCTGCCATTAATAGGTAGTTCAAGCAATTCCCCATCTAAATCTTTGAGAAAAAAGGTATTCTCACCAATTCTGATATCAATGGAGTAAGGGCCCATCCATAATGCATCAAATTTTCCATGTTTGCCCTTATCTTCATTTTTGTTGTCCCATAACAAAACTAGATCTCCAATATTGAAGGCCCTAGGAGTGACCTTCTTGTCAAACAATCTTTTCAACTTCTCTCTAAATCTGACATGCCTCTGGTGGGATGCTCTTCTCTCTTCATCTAGCTCCACAATCTGATTAATCCTTGCTTCATATGGACTGACCTCTTGATCCTCAAGTTGTTGAACAAACTGAAATGAAGATAATTGCAGATGTAAGGGCAAAGAGCTTGAGTTCCATACACCAACTCAAATGGGCTCTTACCAATAGCTCTCTTGGCAGTGATTCTATCAGCCCAAACTACAAATTTCAGTTGTTCACCCCATTTTCTCTTGTTCAACTCCAAGGTCCTCCTAATGATCTTCAATAAGTTCTTATTGCTGGACTCAACTTGTCCATTCCCTTGGGGGTTATAGTTTGAAGAATAAGTCAGATTGGTTCCATACTCCTTGCACATTGCCATCAAAGGTTTAGCTCTAAAACACATGGCATTATCAGCCACAATCTTGACTGGCACACCAAATCTGCATATGATATTATTCAACAAGAAGTCCATAACAACTTGGTGTGTTGCTTTCTTGGTGGGGATTGCCTCTACCCACTTGGTGAAGTAATCTGTGGCTACAAGGATCCATTTATGTCCAAGCACTAGAAGGGTCTGAAATCTCACCAATGAAGTCCATCCCCCACTATTTGAAAGGAGCTTCAATTGATACATGCTGCAAAGGAAGGGAGCCTGAAGCTTTCATTCTTCCAGAGAAATGCTGGCAGCTTTCACATTTTCTAATCAACATGGTTGCATCTTTGAAGAGAGTAGGCCACCAATAACCAGCTCTCAAAACTTTGTGTGTTATAACCCTTCCAGCAAAGTGTCCTCCACAAACTCCCCATGGAAATCAGCAACTACTTTGGGAGCTTCATCTTCAGTTACACACTTCAAGAGGACACCTTGAGGTTCTTCCAAGCCAGCCCAAAGTCAGTGATGATGTATTTTTGAGAAGCCAACTTGAGGGCTCTTTTCTAATTTTTATTTAAATGATCAGACAACATAGGTGTCTCGAGGTAAAATATTATATCCTTGTACCACTTAACTTACCAATTTCCCAAGAACATCTACCCTTTCTTCCTCTACTTCATTCACTTCCACAGCCTGCAAGTTGCTCTCACCATGAGCTTTAGCAAGACCCAAACCTCTTACCAACTTTGTGGTTTGATGTCCATATCATACTCCCGCATTTTTTTCACCCATCTACATATTTTACTTGAGATCTCCATCTCTGATAAGATGTCTTTTACCATGGTGTGGGGAACATAAGCAACAACTGTTGAACTTAAGATATAAGGGCCGAAAACCTTTTTTTGCTTTCACCAAGGAAAATGCTTGTTTTTCCATGATTGTATATTTTAACTCAGCAGCTTGTAAAGCCTTGCTAAAGAAGGCAATAGGCCTCTCAGCCCCATCTTCATCCTTTTGGAGCAAAAACAGATGCAATAGTATTTTTAGAAGCAAAGGAGAAGATTTGGAAAGGCTTTTTGTAATTCGGAGCTGCCAAGACAGGTGCATGTTTAAGTGCTTCTTTGATTCCTTCAAAATCCTGAATAAGCAAGCCTCCTCCCATTTGATAACTTGATCTTTCTTTAACATGCATGTGATAGGAAGAGTCAACTCAAGCAAAATTGGACACAAACCTTCTAATGAAATTGATTTTCCCAAAGAAAGATTGGATGCCCTTCTTGTTCTTGGAATTGGCACCTTGTTGATTGCTTCTACTCTCTCTCAGGTCAATCATGACACCAAGCCTTTCAAAAACAATATGACCAAGAAGCTTGGCCTTTTGCACCCCAAAGTGACACTTTTGGATTGAGAGAGATTCCAAATTCTCTACATCCGATCAACATTCTTTCCAAATGCTCAAGTGATCTTTTACTCCTTGAAAATACAAATCACATCATCTGATAAACTGCAATGAAGTCATTTATATAACTAGCAAAAGCAACATCCATTTCTCTTTGGAAGGTAGCTCCAACATTCATGAGACCAAAAGGCATTCTCACATAAACATATGTTCCCAAGGAGTGGTAAAGGTAGTTTTAAATCTTTCTGACTCCTTGACAACAACCTGATTATAGCCAGAGAAACCATCCAAGGTGGACAACAATTCAGATCCAGTCACTAACTACAACATGTTCTCCATGTTTGGAAAAGGATAATTGTCTTTCAATGAAGCTCTATTCAGATTTCTAAAGTCTACACAAAGTCTGATATCTCCATTCTTCTTTCTGACTGGCACAAGGTTTGCAACCCAAGATGAATACCTCATGGGCTGAATGATCCCTCCCTCCTTCAGTTTCTTCAATTCATCTTGCATTTTCATGGAGAGGAGTGGATTAATTGGCCTTTGCTTCTATCTGAATGGTTTGGCATTTTTTCAAGAGGGATCTCATGCTGAAACAAGTCTCTCTATATGCTTTCAGCTCTGAATATGACCAGGCAAGGCAGTCTTGATATTGTTTCAACAATTGGAGGTAGGACTATTTTTCTTCCTTGTTTAAACTACTGCCCAACCAAACTTTTCTTGGTTTTTCCTTTGTTCCCAAGTCATGCTCTTCCACATCCCTTGAGGTAGATATGTTTCTATTGATGATGCAATCAACATTGCTAAAATTTGACTCAAGAGCAACAAGACCTCTAGGAATGGTGTTAGTTTTCAATTGGATAATATCTTTCCAAACAAAGTCTCTCTTCCTTCAATCACACACACCATTGGTTCCCAATCAATATGCTGATCTACAAACTCACCTTGATTTTGTAAGAACCTTTGCACTTGAGCATCATCATTAAACACTTGCCAATGCTTGATGTTGTCAGGGACAACTGGCCTAGTTAACACTTCAACATTGTACTCACAATAAGGTGAAATGGTGCAATCCCAAATCTTGACCCCAACACTACCAACTTGTCAAAGCAAAACATTCAAACTTTTGTCATGGTGCACAATATTGAAGGAATCAAACATCTCAATTAGATCCCAAACCGCATGCTTATACTGTTTCATCCACTGATTTTTGTAGCATACAATTTTCTTATTTGTTTGACAACTAGCTCGAATCTCCTTTGCAATGATGTCCTTGACACCATACTTCCATGCAATTCTCAGACCCAACAACAAGGCTTCATACTCAACAATGTTGTTAGTACATTCAAAATTAAGCTTGAAGGAAAAACAAATTCTTCCAAGCTAGGAGAAATCAGAATTACACCAGCACCATTTCCAAATTTGGAGCAAGCTCCATCAAATAGCAAGGTCCAAGGAGAACATACCTATTCAAGGCACTTTGACTGATCCATTTTGTGTTCTTTTCCATCAGCAAAACCAATAAAATTATCAACATCAACATCAACAAATAATACTTCATAAGAAGCATTGTTTGGGTCCTCAATTAGATGCAACATTTTCTTTTCTCCATAGAGCTTGACAAGGCTGCCCTCAATGGGAATGGTGGAAAAAGACATATCCATTTGGACACTCCCTCCAACACTTGCAGCCCACTTTCTTGACAATAACATACCCCATTTGGCAGGGCAATCAACAATCACAACATCCAATTTTAAATTCCTCCCAGGATAAGATGCAAGTTGCACTACCAAACCCTTCACACAACCAACAACCGACACTTCTCTTGAGTCCATGGAAGTACATTTTCCATAGGCTACTGTCACTTTGATATCCAACTCATTCATGACTTCTAGAGGCATGACATTACATGATGCACCGGAATCAAACATACAATTGTGAAGTAGCCTATCCTTTATGATCAAAGTTGTGAAGAATGGATCAACATTCAATTGGGAATCAACCAAGGATGTCCCCAAATATACCTTAAGTGTCTCTCCAAGATCCTCTACTGCTGGTGGTGTTTCAAGGTCAACAATGATTTGAGGAGGAGTTTCAACAACATTTACATTTCTGCTCGGAGTAGTCTTCTCCTCCTTCAATCCCAAGTACTCAAATGCTCTCTTCTTATGCTCAGGAATCCTAAGCAACTCAATGATTGGAACACTCACTTTGATTTGGCTCAATACTTGGGCTATGTCATAGGGAACACTCTTTGGAAAAACAACATTGGAAGGGAGACAAGAAGATTCATCTGATGGCAAGGGATTCTTGGCAGCTTGGGCATGAGGAGGACTATAATTTTTGCTTGGGACAACAGAGCTTTTGGCAAGTGTTTCTCTTCTAGAAGCTTCTTTGGGAATGCTTGTGAGCAAGGGTGTTTTAGGTTTGGCTTGAGGCCCAACTCCTTAACAACTTTGCTTCTAGTGTTATAGTCTTTCTCTTGAGCTACAACAACATTCATCAACAATTGTCTATCTTCCTCCGAAGGAATACCACCATCATACTTCTTAATCATCAAAGCTCTTAAGTATTCAAAGTCATTGTTAGGAATTTCAAAAGCTTGCACTACATCAACTTCAAGAGTATGAGGGGGAAGAAAACTTGTACCCATTTGATGCAATCCCAAAAGGTAGTAAAGCACCTTATCCTTGCACTTATCACTTCAAAGAGATGTTGCTCCTCCTGTGAGCTTGAAGAACAACCCACCATGCAAATATCATCATCAGTACCATCATCATTATTAGCTTCACCATCTTCTTGCTGGTCCACTTCACATGGAGGATGGGGGGTAGAAAACACCTATCACACCAATCAATATCAACAACTTCTCAACAAACAACAACCCTAAGTAGTTAGGGATCGTGTAACACTCTTCCTTCACGTGCTTGAGGATGTCTATTTGCAGACCCCATGGGTCCTTTCCCTCTATCATCTACCCTTTGATCACCTCTAGGATGATTGGAAAATATGTCATGGTTTTGTGCTCTTGGCTGACCTTGTGAAGTTTTCCCAATTCCTTTCTCAGCTCTTGCCAACTTATATGAGATTTCTTTGACAACCCTTGCCAAAGTTTTCACAACCTCCTCTAAATCAGCACCCTTGCTAGCTTGAGGTTTTTCAGGGTTTATCAACTTTACACCATCTCTCTTGAGAGGTTTCCCAATTGCTTTGATATTGTTTTCAATTTGAAGTGCCATGGTGAAAGCTTGTCTTAGATTGGTAGGGTTCTTGTCTCTTAGGTAATAGGCTGCCTTTTTATCAAATGCATCTGCATATTTGATTAAACAAGACTCATCACAAGGCCTCAAACTAATAGAAACCTTCTCAAAGTTTTGTTAAACCTTGTGTTAAAGTCATGGACTGATTCATTGGGGTTCTTCTTGATATTCTCAAATTCAGACAAGAGAAATCTAGGATCAGTCTTGTCACCATATTGCAACCTAAATGCATTCTTCATCTCAGTCCAAGAATCAATTGAATTATCAAGCAGAGCCTTGTACCAATCCCTAACATCCTCTTCTAGTGTATGAATGAACAATTTAATATACACATCTTCAAACTCTATCTCAAAATCTTCCATCATGTTAACAAAAAGTTTGAGATGTTGATCACCAGTTATTGCATTGTTACCTTGGAATTTTGGCAATCTATTTCTGACATCTTGTGGGACAACATTTGGGTAACCATCCATTCCTCTAAAGTCTATAGGACCAAAGGTGTTAACAAAAATGGAGGTCTAGGCTGAGCCATATTGTTTGGTGGAGGTGATCTTGGGGGTGACACAAGCTGATGAGGAGTGCAAGGTCTTTGGGGCTCAAGAATGTGATTCACAAGACTGGTATTCTCTAAGTGCTGATTTTCTTGGAAAGTTTTATTTGAATTGAAACACAGAGGTGCAGATTGGAGAAGGAACTTACCAGTACAAAGAAGGACCTTCACTAGCTGAGGCAAACAAGTTTATGAGAGGATTTCTTGAATCAGAATCACTTGAAGAAGAGTGATAATCCTCTACCAAAGGCTGATCTCTCTCACCAATGGATATATATTTTCCTGATGTCTGACCTTTAACAACCTTCCAAACTCTTCTCCCTTCCAACTCTGAGTTTCTTGAATCTGTAAACAACTTTTAGCAGTAGAGTCTCTAATGAAGAGAGATCTTCTTCCTTCCAATTTTTGCAGAGATTAGCAACACAAAATAAATGACAAAAAGGTTAAGACACTGGTATTTATCAAGATCAGAACAACATGGAGTCGCCACTAAGGAATTTCACCCTAGTTGTGCAAATGCACTAAAATACTCTGTCAAATATCTATCAACACTGAAAATCTTGCCAAACTTTATAGATCAGACCTTCCTTTCTTTGAATTTATCAACCACAAATGCAAATGAAGTGCAACAACTACTGGAAATTGATAAAATTGTAGGAAGAACTTATATCTTCACTTAATCCTTACAAATCTGATTATAAAATGATGCTTCAACAATGTATTTGCATGCATAATTTGCAAGGGACTTTACCAAGGTTTGATATGCATTCAAATATCTCAAATATGTATGCACATGGATCAGATTGAACTAAGAGAATATCAAACTCAGAACTCTACTCTTCATTCCAATCTTATAAATCTGATCAGAAGATGATACTCAGATTTGTAATTGCACATAAATCACATAAGAAGTATTAATGGATCCAAATGAAAAATGAATAATGTCCTGTAATGTGCACAATGTTTTGATGGGCTAAATAGAAGTATGGACGGAAAATGAATCCAAATCAATCAAATTAATTCCCAAGAATTGTGCCAATTTCCCCCGCAATGGTGCCATTTGGGTAGGTGGTACCCAAATTTAATCTCCTTCACAACTTGAGAGCAACATCATGGATTTTACAAGACACTTAGAGCTTCAAGTAGATAAATGATGATATATGTCATTTTTTTAGCCAGATGGGGAAGCAATTTATCTGCACTGTTAAGATTTGTGGATTTGAAGAAGATGGATAACTCAAAAGGATTTTGATCTAATCCTCACTATTTTAGGTTGTGCCTTTCAACCAAGGTAAGAGAACCTATATTGCAGCCTCTTTTTGTGAAGGAGGTGGAGATATCCTTATAATTGTGCATATTGTATGGAGATGGCCTTGGGAAAACATGATCAATTTTCCATTATTCAAACTCAACAGAGTTGTCACTACTAAATGATGGAAATGCTTTCAAGACAAGGCTGAGGCTGCTAGAGACATGGTATGATCCTGATTTGCTTTGTGCATTTTTGTAAATGGATTGTATTCTTTTTTGTTGACACACAATGCAATGCAGGGGTAGTATGGGGTAGGATTAGTTATTTTGAATGAATTTTTGGTGGGAGATTTTAGACAAGACTAACCAGAATTTTCCAAATTCTTTGAGGACCTTTGCAAGAAATTTGTAAGACCTAAACAATAGAATGCTTCAAAGGGTTAAGGTACTCCTTCAACCAGGATATGTGCACCAAATGGAGGCCCAGATCTGCACTCTTCCACACAATATTTGACAACCCGCCACAAAATCTTAAAGTAGATGAACCAACAAAGCATCAGAAATCTCTATTTTATCATGACCTAAGGTGCACCCAAAGGTTTACAAACAATCTCTAAATTCAAGGAAGGTAAAGTGATTTTAAATCTGTTTATCTCTTTATCAGATGAAAGCTCTTCTGAATGTGAGATTACAGATGCCACTAAACTATCAACAAGAAATGAGACCATGTATGATCAAGAGAGATTTTAAACACAAGACTGCAACAGGAGCAAGAAACACAAATTGAAAACATTCTAAAACATAAGTGCATGCAAATTTTCCAAGAGACAACACAAAATAATCCAAAATGACCAAATTTATCAAGTAGGGAATGTTATAAGAACAATCTCAGAGCTTGTTGATGGCTTTACAACTAAAACCAACTCAACATGATACAAATATGATGCAAAAAGGAATTAGAAATGGTTCTCATGTGGTTTCTCAGAGAATGGGCTTCTTCCAGATTTTCCCGTGAAATTCTAAGTTTCTTCGACCTTTTGCATGTCTCAAAACATGCATTATATAACTTTCAATTACATTTGATCCTTCTTTCCCAAGAAAATAATATGCCCAACATCAAGTTTGTTACAAAATTCCAACATGATTCACAGATAGGGACATTTAACAAATTTGCAACAAAAGTTGTTTCCAGGTGTTTCAAAAATGGTGAATCATTACAAATCCTTCATCATTATCCATTGTGGAGGCACGTTTTTCATTCTCCAAGCATGCAAACCCCTTTCATTTCATCATTTCATCCTTATCATTCCAAAATTTGATTCTGCAACTTTATAATTTGATATTTCACATTTTTACATGGGCCTGAGTAAAAATTTATTTCAAAAACACCTCAAATCTACAAATTAATCCCTAAAACCACTTGCATTGATCTTTGCAGGCACAAAGGACATGAATTCACCAAAAAATTGATGAAAAATGATGCAAAATTCACATTTCCACACTTCCTGGAGAAAAAAATGGTGGCCAAAATGAAAATGTACAGTTACCCTTGATTTGCTCTTTCTCCTTCAATCTGGGCCCTCCACGTGTCAAACTATGATTGGGAATGAATTTGGGCTCACTTTTTGACTTTTTAACATTTTTGGAAAAATGGAAAAATTGAATTTTTTTCTTCACCCCTCCGCCCTTGAAATTTGGTGATGACACGTGGCATATGGTGGGTCCCATTGGGATCGCGGCTCAATTCTACACATTTTGACCCTTTTTTGGAATTTGAAAATTTTTCACTTTTTTTCCCCATGGGCCCGCACCTCCGCTCTTGTCCCCGACACGTGTCATCCTCTCTATCGCTAAAATCCATGGGCTTATTTCATGTTTTAACCCCTTTTTCGCCAAGGGAAAATTTTCAATTTTTCCTCCGTGGGCCCGCGCCTCCGATTTCTCCCTGCCACGTGTCTCCTTTTGATTTTTCATGGAGCCATGCCTCAAATTTTCATTCTAAGTCTTTTTGCAAAAAGGGAAAAATTCCTTTTTCCTCCGCCCCCGCCACCCCCTCCGCCCGCCACGTGTCTCCTCGTGGCTTCATCATGACCAACGGTTTTTTCCAATTCATTTTCACCCTTTCACCAAAAAGGGAAAAATGCCCAAGTCTTTCCTGGCCCATGCCTTCCCCCTTCGCCCTCGCCTACCACGTGTCCACCCCCTTGCTCCATGGTGGACCCATGGGCAGCCTTTCCACACCATTTTTTCCTTTCACCAAAAAGGAAAAATTTGCCTAAGTCCCCGCCAACCTCCCACTCCACCTTCATGAAAAATGACACGTGTCCTCCTCTCGGGACCTATGGAGTCATGGGGAATATTTGCAAATTTTTCCAAAACCAAAAAACACTAAGTTTTTACAAAAAACCCACCGAATCTCATCCAACCAGAAGTGGCCACGTGTGAGGGACGGCTTGAGCTTAATTTTGATGGGAAAATGACACCCGTATAACCATAAAAAAACACAAAATTTACCAGAGATGCCCAAATTTGATTTTTTCTTCATGGGTGAAGGATTTTTGGTCAAAAACAAAGGGAATTGATTTTAAATGCAAGTTTTGACCATGGGAAGGATTTTTTTGAGGGCAAAAAAAAATGAGCAAAAAAAGAACAAACACGAGCTCCCACAAGCCGGGAAAATGGAAAATGACAGAGGCCCGTGGATTTGGAAATTTAGGGCACAAATGTAAGGCACACATGTATTTTTCTTTCAAAATGGGGCAAAATAACACAAGATTTATAGTAATGGAAGTCAATTGCTAAACCTTGTCATCATGTTAGTTGATCCTCTTGGTCGAGTGGAGATAACCTCAATGAACTTTAAAAATCATATGAAATGACTTAATGTAATAAAACAAGTTAAGAATCGACAAGTATAAAATGTGGCTTAATAATGAGACTAATTTCCCTTTTGTGTTGTCTTGGAGTTGTATGTATTTGTAGGGCTTTATTCTAAATTCTTGCTTGGAGGAGTTGTCCTAAAATTAATTGTCTTCTTATAGTTGGTTGTTTTCTTGAATGGTCAAGACCTAGACAAGATGGATAGTAGTTAGGCTTTACTCATTTTCTTGCTAAATGTAGAGGAAATCATTCCCCTTACCCTCTTGTCCTTAGTTGCATAAATGTTGTGCTTTGATTGCTCCTTTGTGCATGTGCAATTTGAATGAATGTTGTGATCCATACATTGTGGCGGCACACAAACGTAAATGTGTGTGTGAGGATGAGATGTGACACCAAGATGACAATGAGAGATAAAAGTGGTAAGATAAAAGATGGATGAAGAGACAAGCTTTTGTGTGTTGTTGTGATTGTCTCACCTGGAGGAACCAAGGGAGTGTGCAATTCGTTTACATTAGAGGTAAATGGGGACAATCATCCTTTAAGGAAATGTTCTTTGGGAGACGAAACGAAATGTGATGTGTTGTGTTGATCCACTCGGAGGAACCAAGGGCCTATTGTGCCTCCTTCGTTGGAGATAGAAGTGTGTTCTTTGTGGAGTATCTCCCCTCTTTGTAAGTATTAATAACAAACTTTTATGTGCTTTTTATTATTAGAGCAATGTCCTCCCCATCGTTTTCCAAGAAAATGTGGTTAAGTTGCACGAGTGTCTGTGAACTAGAACCAAATAATTTGTAGTTGTACTTTTCATTCCATGTTAAGTGTTAGGTGTGTATGTACTTGTAATTGTTGTCTTGCATGTCATAAAACCGTACAAAAGATACCTCTAGATTTGGCTATGATTTTGGTTGGTGAAATTTCGAGCATTACACTATGGTATTAGAGCCAAGGTTCAAACTGAACCTTTGGGATAGGTATGTGGCTTGATAACTAAGTATGAGATGGTGGAAGAACTAGGAGAGTTGTGTTGTGATTTTTACAAACCTATACTGTAATGTTGAAGATGTATTTGTAGTGTTGTACTATCTCGTGCGACATTGTGTGCTATCAATGTGTTATGAGAAAAAAGTGTTCCTTGTGAATTGTGAATGTGTTGTGATGTTGCATCACCCCATTATATTATATTTGTTTTATTCATATGTTAAATAATAAAGTGTTTTCATTGTGGAATGTGGATGTATTATACATGTGCCATCAATATGTTATGTGACAAATGTGTTCCTTGTAGATGTAATGGGATATTATATTTCCGTGTTATGTTGTATTTATGTATAGTGCCTATCACATTTAATAAAATAAATAAATAGATAAGGGTGTGTGTGAAATTCACGGTGGAAGGGAATTAAGAAGGCAGTTGGAGAAGAGATGGCAAGTGGTTGGAAGGTGGCATGGAGTGTGGGATTTCTAAACAACCTGTAGAACTGTCATCTCCTTGCATAGTAAAATAAGCACTCTATTCGAGGTCTAGAGGAAACCCAAGATAACGTGTAAATTTAGCAGTAATTAGATAGTTGCAGCGATGACAGGGTCTATGCGCCTAAAATTAGATAAATAGAATATTACATGGAAACGTGCTAGCAGAGATCTTGTTGCAGCCATCCTAAAATCAATTCACTATGGGTTAAATCAGTCCTGCACGCAGAGGTAAATCTATACCCAAAATAACTCCTCACTTTATTATACACAAATTGATTGATTTAGATCTTTATCTGCCTCTGAAACGGGTTCAAATGGCTTGTGAGGAAAGCAAAGGACTACCTTCCTCTATTTTGATGTTCTATGTAGAAAATAAGAAGAAGATTGAGCTTTCGGAGGCTTGTATTCAGGTGTAGTGTCTTGTTGTATTGATTTTCTCTTCTGTTTCTGGGCATCTCACAGAACTTTGGCATTGTACAGTGTTTGACCAAATGAAAGAACGGGGCAGCTTCTCATGGAATTTGTTACGGAAGTGTACAGAAGACATGAGTTTCCACACGGGACAGTCACACTGTTTCACCTATGCAACAAATAGGTCTCCAACCTGATCAGTTTACATTTTCCTATGTACTCCCGGCCTATGCCAAAATGCGAGCTCTGGAACAGGGTATGGACGTCCAACAAAGCATAAAAGATAGAGAAATTTTTCAGATGTTGTAATTGCAAATGCTCTGGTAGACGTGTATGAAAAATGTGGAACCTTACACAAGGCAGGTGAACTGTTGGACAAAATGTCTTAAAAATGTGGTTTTGTGGACATGAACCTGCACAAGCAGGATTTGTAGGTGCTGACATGTTGACAGCGGTGGTTTGTGGAAACATATTTACTTCTCCTCCTGAAAATTCTATCATAGACGGCCGAGATAAGGTCGGCCTTATTTTTGAAATAGTGGCGACGCGATCACGGATGCGATCTGGCCCTCCATGCGCTGTACACCTCCATGCCTGGACAGAGACCATAAATTGTTTTTGGCGAGGGCACTGTTGCTCAATAAATTTCGTCTGTGCGCCAGTAAGGGTTCGGTGTATTTTTTGTACGCGTTCATGCCTGCACAGAGATTGCAAACCCTGATACGCAAAGGAGTATCTGCTGCACGGATTTTGGCGGTGTACGCTGAAGCATGGCTGCCCGGATTTGATAAATGTTATTTAGTCGGTCGCCACTGTATGCTACTTCATGAACTGCTTTGTGAAGAAAGTCTGCTTAAATCTAGAAAGGAGGCGTTCGGGAAGAGAAAGAAGAGAAGGAGAAAGAAACAGGAACCGGAGGTCGTCCATCATCGCTCGTGTATTTCCTTCATTCTCTTTATTTGTTGTTAAATTAGATCACTGGTTGTATTTTGTGGTTTTTTGGAAATCAGATTGAAGAGAAAAAACTAGGAATTGAATGTGAGCCGATGTGCAATATCTCGAGCTTTCTTTAGGGTTTTGGCCATAGATCCGCACCGAACTGATTTCAAACCACAGAGCATGAATTGAACTTAAAGCTTTTCTTTCTATGATTAGAGAACATGCTTCTAAGGGAGGATTGGGTGAGTAGCTAAACAGGATTATTGAAATTCTATTTGCACATGGAGATTGTGAAGAGCTATGATGAACTTGAGTTGGATTAAAATTATAATTTTTTTACCTATTCTACTTGGGTGCTTCAGGAACTTTTACAGATCTAGAATTCATCTCATGTATGAAACCCTTACTTATCTTAGGTTGGGAGATTTTTTATGGTCAGTTCTTGCGAACTTATTTGCGCCCAAGGCTTTTGGGTGCAGCCCATAGGTTTGTTTCACTTTTTTTCTTATAGAAAATCATGATTTTTGAAGTTTTAAAACTTGTAAAGAGGGTAATCTTGAGGGGACTGTCATTTTACATTTTCTGGGTCACTGAAAACTTGAATTTGTTTTATACCTATCTTCCAATTCTGGATTTGTCTGTGTGCATGCTTACCTGTTTAGCCGTGGGGTTGTTGCAGTGTTGAACGGCAGGGCAATCTAACAACACATTTCTGTCAAAATAAAGAAGAAAATGAACGTTCCTTTTAGATTATGGTAGACATGGCTCTCTTTAGTGTCCACAATCAATCTTTATGGAATTGCCAGTTTATAAGAAGCCAGAACTTTCCATCTTTCTTCCCAAGCATGGAATTTCTGGATTTGTCCATTTACTTGTTTTTCTTTAGGTCATGTAGGTTTTTTTAATTCTTGGAAGTAGGGAAATCTAGTAGAACATGTTGTTCATACTCTGCTGCATGCTTCTCAAAAATTCTCTCTTAGCTCAGAGAAGTCGACATGATAAGCATCTTTGTACTGATTCCAAACATGTGGAAGATCAACCTCGGGTTAGGCCGTAGGGTAGATTATTCTCTCTTGCTAAGATTTAGCTGACTTAAACGAATATTGGTACATGATGCCGTCAAGATCATCACCTCTCCAAATGTTGGGCTGGATTTTGTAGAATTACAGTATTAGAACTCTAAGTTTGCGTGATATCAGATTACTAATATGTGAGAGTTGTTCTCACTTATCTAGCATTTGCATCAGGGAAGTAACGGAAGTTGTATATTACCACATTGTTTTCTTATTTTTTAGCTTGGAGATGCATTGGAAACTCCCTTGGTATGTTTTATATGTTGTATTTACTAGTCCAATCGAGCACTCTTTGAGTATCTGTGGGCATGAGTATTTGGGCACTATGGGCGCTTGTATTGTTTCTTTTTCTAATCCACCCTGGCATGTTCTTATGCCAAACAAACTTAAAAACCTCTGCTTGAGAGGCTGCAATACATCAAAAAGATTTAAGAGCCTTACCAAACACCTTGGTTCTAAATCAATTTTGATGCCGATTTATAGCTACGACTCTACGAATAAACTGATCCATGTTCTGTATCAATGTTCGTGCTCAGTGCTATCTTTGAAGAAATGGGTTTTCATACTCTTACAGAGAGGTAACAAGTTCTTGTCTACCATGATATTTGTGGATTTGTAGTCCTTTTGGGGCTTCTTCTATTAAGGTAAGCGGTGGCGAATTGCAGACTTTGTTTTTTCATCCCCTTGTCTTTGCTCAAATTTGTATCGGGCCATAGATATGTTTACTTTTGCTATCTTGCCCAGAATTGCCTTTTTGTGTTGTTAAGGGCAAGCTTGTGGTGGTTTCATGGTTGAGCACCTCTGCAACCTTGCTAGAGTTATGGGTCAAGCTATTTCAGTTGTGCATTATCAGTTTGTGTTCTAAGTTGCTTTTATGGCATCCCAGAGCCTTCACCACAATCCATGCTGCTGTCCATTTTCTGGAAATAAGTCTATCTAATCATGTTCCAATCCTCATCTGGGATGTCCACGTCAACAGTGCCTTCCCTAGGAACCTGCTATTCAGGAGCTGGATTTATTCTCGGAAAGTTCGTTGTGCCAACAAGATACTCGAGACAGATCTTGCTATATGCTTGATGGAAAATTTTCTTTTGTTTTTCTTTAGTAATCTTCAAGAGGAAATTCACCTGCACACTGTATTAGCGTATCCTTTGCACATATCTATCTCTTGTTGAACACTTGAAGCAAAGTTGACGAGATTGACTTCAGGAGGAGTGCAAATGAAGAGGACCTTTTGGGGTTTCTTCTATTAAGGTAAGCGGTGGCGTAATTGCAGAGACTTTTTTTTCATCCCCTTGTCTTTGCTCAAATTTGTATCGGGCCATAGATATGTTTACTTTATGTTTACTTTTGCTATCTTGCCCAGAATTGCCTTTTTGTGTTCTTAAGGGCAAGCTTGTGGTGGTTTCATGGTTGAGCACTATCAGTTGTGCATTATCAGTTTGTGTTATGGGTCAAGCTATTTCAGTTGTGCATTATCAGTTTGTGTTCTAAGTTGCTTTTATGGCATCCCAGAGCCTTCACCACAATCCATGCTGCTGTCCATTTTCTGGAAATAAGTCTATCTAATCATGTTCCAATCCTCATCTGGGATGTCCACGTCATCCAGACCTTATACTTTTCTTACAATCACCTATTCTTCTTCTCTAGCTTACTTGCTCCTACTAGCCCTGCTCAGAGTCTTTTTTCTTCATAACTTTTGTTAGGAGGCTTCATTTCACAAAGTAGTCACCATTTGCCATACCTATTTGGCCTTTCCCGATATCTCATCATCATCATAATGATTCTTTCAAAAGATTGCAATAAATTGCTTGGTCCAAAAAGGTACAAAAAAGGATTTTATGAAAATAAGAAAAATATTGCCATCAATGCGTAGAGCTTGAGAAAATATATACTTTTAGAGAAGACGACACCTAAAACGGAGCCACAGAATGAAAGTTATGGCACATGCAAGTTTTTGCTGCTACATCTTCCCGGACCCTTTCCAAAAATGGCAAATTTTTTTCCATCCTTGCGATTTTTTCACCAAAAAAAAAAAAAATATGCCAAAAAAGGAAAAAAAAATATACACATGTCGGGGGGTCTTTAAAACCCGACAGAAAGGGAAGGCGGGTTTCGGAGGCGAAGAAACATCACGCAGAAACATGTCGGAGGAGCGGATAAACCCGACAGCAAAGAGATGTGTCGGAGGGGTTAGAAAAACCGACAGGAAGGACATGTCGGAAGGGTCGCAAAACCCGACACAAACGCAAAGAAAGCACATGTCGGAGGGATCGCAAAACCCGACACAAAGGGATTCGGGTTTCGGGTTTCGGGAAACATGAGACACGAAACATGCAAATCGCAAGGCATGTCCCGATGCTTGAGAGTTCCGCAAACCCGACACACTACAAAGGCAAATCGGGTTTTGGAGTCGGTAACGCATGAGGCGAAAACATGTCGCGGCATCCTCCAAACCCGAGACAAAGGAAAACTTGGAAAATAGCGGCGGAAGCGGGTTTCGGGAAAACGCAAACATCAAACACATGCCGGGGCTTCTTTCAAACCCGATTCAAAATACAATCCGCTATAATGAGATGAGTTAGGTGCGGATGTGGAGGTGGTTGGAACAAATTTCGATTTCTTCACTCCTCCTCTTTTTCTTCTATAAAATGTAAGGAGAGGCTCTTTTTCTGTTAGGAGGCTTTCTATCCATTTTGAGATCATGAAAAAAATGGGCTTTTGTGATTGGTGGGATTGCATTACATTTTACCTTTTTCCTGCAAACTCTAAGCTACTATCCTTTACCTTGGCATCATTCTTTTGAACCGCTTCGACCTTCCCTTCCGCTTTTGCTTTTAATGAACCGAACTATCGTGTTCGATTTTCTAGGTGGGGGCGTAGCTTTCGGTTTGGTTGTTTGTTTTGGTGTTTTCTTTCACATTCTTCGTTGATCGTTGCATTTGTCGTGGCAAAGACATCGATTCTCCTCTAGTTGTTGCACGCAACCATGGACACAACTTTAATGTAAGGAGGTATTGCGCGCCTAATGTCCGGGTTTGCTTGACACGGGTTCCACATTCCAGCCTCCTCAACATATCTCCCGTGGCGGTCTCTCGTTGAACACCTGCACCAAAGATCGAGTTGACCTTTTCGATGGTATTCACATCCGTAAGAAGGCATTGTTCTCCAAGTTTTCAAAACTAGTCAGCAGACAAAACGTTGATGTAAGGCACAATAATTCACCGCAAAAACCATTCAGCAGGATGGTCGACATCATGAAATGTAAGTAGCCAATATTTTGACTTCCCTCTCGTCTTTTCTATCTCACACAATGTTTCTTGACATTTTCTTTCCTTGCATTGCATGCGTGCAGGACCGTTTTAATAACCGATATGGATATATCGAAAGAAACATATCCACAAGTTGGTTCTCCTTCCCGGATCCCTAGCCATGTTGTACGGGGCAAACAAGCCTGTGTTGACCACCTTGAGGGTGTGCCCAAAACTTTGTTTCCGCAAACACCGCCTCAAAAGATTTATGCTTCCTCGAGACCAGCATCGAAGGCCATTTTCATAAACGACTTGAACACAACCATGCGTGTTTGGTCCATAGAGGGCAGAGCAGTCGCAAAAAACTCCATGCAGACATATAGTAATGATAACGGCAATGGTTGTTTCTTTGGTTTCGACTTCGTGGATGGCAGAGGTGGTGAAATCCGCGTCTCCTGTTTCAATGAGATTGCAGAAAAGTTCTATGGCACAATAGAAAACGAACAAACGTACACCATCTCTAACGGAAGAATTGGAAAAGCAAAAGAAAAGTTCAACAACCTGAACAGCACACTCGAAATTTTCCTTTCGGCAGCATCTATTGTCCGGCCTCTACATGTCAATGATCAAATCATACCTTTACACCACTTCCACTTTGTCCCCATCAAAGACATACCTGGAAGACCTGCCGGATCTTTTGTTGACATTCTTGGTGTAGTTCTTGTTATTTCTCCACGATCCACCATTCGCAGACGTGATCAGACAGTAAACATTCAAGCGAATCAAGCAAAGTTGAAGACATGTCCGGATTTAGTGTTTCCATCACTTTGTGGGGTCAACATTCAACCGTGCTTGAGAAGAGCTAGAAGAATTCCTTTCGATTCCGCAGAAACCAGCTTCTTGCTCTTAAAACAACTCGTATTTCCACTTCAACGAGCATCTCTCGATACTATATCCACTACAAAATGGTTTGTTAATCCAATGATTCCCGAAAGCCTCCTCTCGCAGAATGGATCGCATCTCGATGCTTTCAATGTCCTGCACCATCTATCACAAACAGGTTCTTGGGCCTCCATCCGCCTTGTCCTCTCCAAGCAACAATAGCTCAGTCCCGCAAATGGGTAACAGATAAAAATGAATGGGCTACAATTACAAAGAAAATCACAGTACATTTCATTGGACAATTTTTATTACTTGGCATGCCCTTTAGTGAAAAATGGTACACAGTGTCGCAAGAAAGTGCAAGAACTGGAAAACGGGTCCTGGTTTTGTGGGAAATGTAATATTCCTATCCAAAAATGCGACTACAAGTATGCACTCCGTGTCACTTTACAAGATAAAGACAGAGAACTTCAATCCAGAATCGCATTTGATGAGACTGCTGAAAATATAATGGGCGTCAAAGCTGAAGACTTGCAGTTTTTAAGCATAGATGATGGTGCAACAACTGAAATTGCAGACCAAGTGATAGGCCACGAATATCAATTTACGCTCTCCATAAAACTTGAAACATACCGTGAGAAGAAGCAATTTAAATGTGTCATTATAAAGTCCCACAAACTTGAAGCTACGGCTTCGCTTGCCTGATTTACGTTTGCGTAACACTATACAGGCTTCACTGCGTTTGTGTTCCCCCCTTGTAAAGCTCTCTTGGTCTCTTGATATGCTAGCGCCCTTTCCAATAACTCTTTCTTGTACAGACGAATGTCTAGTTGTTCCTTTTTGCTCTGCTTTTGCTTATGTAAACTCGGGTTCAATGGAAATCGATATATATACGTTTTGTTTTGTAAATTTTGTCACACTCTCTATGTTCTTGAATATCAATAATTGGAATTCCTAAGCCTTTTCCTTTAAAAAATAAATACTAGTGATGGTCTTTTATATTGTATGGACATGTTCTTTCCTTCGAACACTTTCCTGTATTCATAACTTTCGTTGAATGAGCTTTATTAGTGCTATGTTCTTTTACATGCAATTTTTGAGCATAAATGATGGTGCATCAACTGAAATGGCAGACCAAAGGCCGCGAATATCAATTTACGCTTTCCATCAAACTTGAAACATACCGTGACAAGAAGCAGTTTAAATGTGTCATTATAAAGACACACAAACTTGAAGCTTCGGCTTCCTTCCCGAATTACGTTTTTACAGTAATAATATACAAAGCTTCACTACATTTATGTTCCCCCTTCTAAAGCTCTCTTGGTCTCTTGATATGCTAAAGACCCTTTCCAAGACTCTCTTTTCGCACAAACGAATGTCTAGTTGTTCCTTTTTGCTCTACTTTTGCTTATGTAAACTCGGGTTCAATGGATACCGATATATATACGTTTTTTTTGTAAATTTTGTCACACTCTCTATGTTCTTGAATATCAATAATTGGAATTCCTAAGCCTTTTCCTTTAAAAATTAAATACTAGTGATGGTCTTTTATATCAGATGGACATGTTCTTTCCTTTCAACACTTTCCTGTATTCATAACTTTCGTTGAATGAGCTTTGTTAGTGCTATGTTCCTTTACTTGCAATATACATGCGCAAAACAACTTTCGTATTCTTTTCCTTTACTCCATGTATGGCTAGATGCACAGCTTTTTCCTTTACTTGTCTCATACTTTTGTTCCCGCTGCAAAACGTCGGCAGATTCCCATGTCCGCGCAGAGCAACGATTAGCCCCGACGAAGAGAAATCTACGCCAAAAACAAAGAGCAAATAAATGCGGATCAGCGCCGCCGCTACCATGCTAGAAAAAGCACACATCAGACATCTTTCTTCCCCTTCCCGCCCCGTGCACAGCCCCCAAAGACTCCGCCCTTCCATCGCCCCATTCTATCTCTCGCAATGCCTCCTCGGCCAACTCCGCAAATGTTATTCTCGCCCCGCCCTCCGCTCCACTTTGCCCTTTCCTTTCGCAAAACACTTCCACCCTTCCCTTCTATGGGGCCCGTGTACCCTGGGATACACAACACTTCCCTTCTCGAGCGACACATTCCTCTTCCCCCCCATCGACCTCGTACTCTCCAATGTCCTCCGCTTTCTCCCTTCCTGTTGATGCTCTGCCGACCTCTTCGCATTCGGTTGTGCTGCCTTCCCCAGCTTCCAATACATGCCAAAACCTTGAAGGGTTTTTTTCTTCTGGAATGTTCCCTTCCGAGCCATCCGCCTCTTCTTCGTCCTCCTTCGCAGATGCACAAAGGCGTTTCCGCAAAAGGCTAGATTCCCTTTCCGCTGCAAGCACATGCACTGTCTGTTTGGAGAATTACCCTGGCATTCAAACTAGGTGTTGTTCAGGATCTATCCTTTGCTCCAGGTGCAGGCTTGAGAAACAAGGACACCGGTTTTCTTCTTGGAACAACATGGACCCTGGCGTCCAGCCATCTGTACTACAATCTTTGACACAAGTTGAAGAAATGTTGATTGCTAGAGTTAACCCAATTCTCCAAGTAACCCATGCACGTGGTGGACAATACAAATACTCTGGGCACACTATAAGCTTCCCCCAAGATATCTCTACCATAGCAAAGTACCTCCCTCGACGGCTCGGCGATTTGGATCTGGTTCTTGTGCAAAAGGCAGGCTCCCAGGACACAAAATACGATTTCTATGTTAGTAGATCTCGTGTATGGCAGGCACTTCAATACAAAATTTTGCATGACCCATACTACAAGGATGTTCTTGTTGACAATGAGGCCCTCAACGCTCTTCCCGTACAACAAACAAATATTTCCTCCTCCCTCAATTCCATACCGATGGACATCCCCGCCTCTTCAGACGATGTCGCACCCGATTCCGGCGATGATCCTTCTCTCTGCAATTTAATTGACGCCCGCTCTTCTTCTTTCGTCCCTTCTGCCCACAACTCCGGCACCGAAGACGAGCATATCTCACAGTTCCTTCTCTCCCATGATCAAAACATGCCTTTCACCATGCCTTGGCCAGACATGAGTCTTTCTCCCATAAATGAATACACCACTGAGGGTCTATTTTCCATGGCATTCCCAACTTTGTTTCCTAAAGGTAAGGCTATGTTTAGACAACCTCGCATGAAAGAGGTACTTTTACATGAATATGCCCTCCATTTAATCCGTTTCCATGATAACCGCTTCGGTTCCCACCCCCGGTTTCGCTATTTCTTGCTTAACCTCATTATGCGGCATAGCATAGAGCCAATCTACAAGCAGCCTGTTTTATGCAACAAAACCTAGAAAATGCCATACCGCCAACTATAGCTGACCTCCGAAAAAATTGCTTGAAGACCCTGCATATTCGCTTCCGGATACCTTGATGCGGTTTGGAAATAACCTGCGCGGAACCCGCTCCTTTTGGTCCAAATACAGAGGAGAGATATCGGATATGGTTGAACAATTGGGAGCACCTACGTTCTTCTTCACTCTTAGTGCTGCAGATACTAAATGGCCTGATTTGCATAGCTGTATGCCTGGTGTTCCGCCTCCTGATCATCGGTTCGCACAAAGATTTAGAACAAACAACATTATCGACCACCCCCATCGTGTTTCTGCTTACTTGCACCAGAGGTTCACAATATTCCGCGAGGAGGTCCTGCAGAAACACCTTGGAGCCAAGGACTACTGGTACAGGTAAACAAAAATTAAATGCCTCGTCTGCCGGTCTTTTGCTTCTCTTTATTTCTAACTGCCTTTTTCCTCTAGGTACGAATGGCAACATAGAGGCTCTGCACATGTTCACGGTTTCCTTTGGCTTGATGGCGCCCCCAATGTTGACACAATAGATTGGAATGACAATGCTTCTGTTGAAACGACAAGACTGTACTTTGATCAATATGTTTCTGCATGGAACCCTAGAGCTCCTGCATGTAGACCTACATTCTTTCAAAGATCTCTCGAGGATGATCCCTGCTTGCTTTCCTCTTCAGAGGTTCTGGCTTCCAACCCTATGCACGACCTCGAGGAACTTATAAACCGGGTTCAGCGCCACACCAAATGTTCTACATGTACATGTCTCCGAAAAAAAAGGTTCCGTAACTATATGTCGTTACAAAGGTTCCTCTTGGGAAACACAGCTCTTTTTCTTCCTTGACCATGATGCCAACAAAAGCGTTAAATACCTTCCTTTCGTGAATGATGACAGATTAAACATTCACAATAAAGCCATGCTAGCTATATGGAGAGCAAACATAGATCGTCACCAGATTATCTCGGCACGCTGCTGTTCTTAAATACATGCAAAGTATGCCTCTAAAGCAGAGCAACGCCGAGACATACCACCAAATGTTGTCTAGGCTTTGTTCGCATGCCACCCTGCATTTCCCTTCCTCTTTTGCAATACGGAAGATGCTCACAGAAAGTGTTGTTGAACATGACATAAGTGCACAAGAAACTTGTCACTTGCTTCTCAAGCTTCCTCTTGTTGTGTCCAGCCGGCAGACCGTCTATTTAAATGTGGGCAAAAAAATACTTAGGCGCCTTTCTGCATCGGCTACTCATGAACAAGATACATCACAGCTTCTTGATGCGTACCTTGTCCGCCCACCATCAATGGAGTCCCTTTCACTTATCCAAATTGCTCGAGGGTGGAATTACAGCAAATACCGAAAAAAAGAGAAATGGAAACAACGCACTACGCCAGCAATTGTCCGCGTGTACCCAAGGTTTTCCATCATTCCGCCAACTAATACAGAGGCTTTCCACCTTTTCTGTTGGTCTGAGCTCCTGCTGTACAAGCCTTTCCGGAACATTCCTTCAGATGTTGGTTCCTCGCCAGATGTTGTTACTTCCAATTGGCGCCTGTTCAAAAGTTCATACAAACCGTGGCATGTTAGAAGAACAGACACGGAACCTGATACATCTCCAGATGTTTCGTCTGAATCTGACACAGACCCAATGCAGACAAGCGAGAGAATCTATGAATGGCAACTTTTAAGAAAGGCCCGTCTGTGACATTCTCAAGGTCTTGACCATCCGGAAATGCTTCGCCTCCGAGAATATGACTCCGCTATGTTTGGTCCTCAAACAACGCTCCGGTTCATTTGGTCGACATCGCCCTCTTTTTGCCGAGAATGGTAGGGCTAATTATTGCCCCGCCCATACAAATCCATCTAGTTTGCCTTCTTTGTCGACTTTTTCCGATAACCAAAGAACTAGCCTTCAAGATAATACTCGACCACTTTTCCTCAACACACAAACTCTACCGCCCCTTCTTCTCATTATTCAAGGAACCGCAGAACAGCAAGTCATTCCTTATCCACTCTCTCCGGCCTCGCCTTCTCCTCCTCGCTACCCCCGCCATTTCGCCCCTTCTTTTGCTTGCTCCCTACCGGTGTGGCCGCTTTTAACATTTCCGCATCGACTGCTCATTCCAGCCTCCGGATTCCCATTCGTGATTTAAAGCCCTCAAGGCCAAGCTTTGACCTCCTTTCAAGACTCTTTAAAACATGTCACATACATTTTGATTGATGAAATGAGCTTCATGGTCCTAAACTACTTGCAAAATTGACTTACGCCCGCGTGAGGCCTTCCCGCACTTCCGTATTCCCCCTTCGGAAATAGATCAATGATTCTTGTTGGAGACCTTGGTCAACTTCCACCCGTTATGGACATTCCGCTATATGCCAGTAATTCCTACGGTGGATCCCTTTGGCGGAAATTTCTAAATTCAATCTCGTTAACGTCTATATTCCGACAACAAGGCTCTGCTCCGTCTCAAATTTCCTTTCGAAATTTGCTTCTCAACATCCGAAATGGTGTGGCCACCCTTCCAGATTGGGAGACTTTGATGTCTCGCACCGACTCTTGCCTCTCGCAACAAGAACTTCTATACTTCCACAATGCCCCCCACCTCTTCTCAACAAATATTCTTGTTAAAAAACACAATTTACAAATGCTGAAGGAACTCAATTCTCCACTTGCCTTGTCCATTGCTCAATACAAGAAGAAGTGACTACAATGATCCCGATGACGACCGCCTAGAACAAATAGTGCTCCTTTGCAAAGACCAAAAATCATGCTCACCGCTAATTTATGGATTGCACGGCTTGTTAATGGCGCAATCGCACATCGCTCGCTGACATTGTTTATTCCCCTTCCTCGGCTCCACCTTCTTTGCCTTCTTTTGTAATTGCCGACTTTGAACGCTATTCCGGTCCACCGTGGAATCCGTCAAATCCCACCCACATCCCCATTCCCCCCATTTCAAGAGGTTCCCGTACACAACTGCCTTTAAAAATGGCCTGGGGGTTATCGATTCACAAAGCCCAAGGACTCACCCTTAGTCATGCCACCATAGACATTGGATCCACTGAGAGACCAGGCCTTACTTTTACCGCTTCTTTCGCGCCCCTCCTCGAAAAGATTCGTGATCTCCAGTTTTCTCGTTTGACCGCTACTCAAGAATTTCTTCAGCCTCCCTCCTGCAATTCCGAAAACAAGAAGAGCTTCGCCTCCAATCCCTACCACCGTCCCCTATAACCTTCGCCGTCTCAAACAGCCCGCCCCCGTAAAATCCTCCGCTCATAAAGATTCTCGCCTTCTCCTTTTCACCTTTTTCTGCATTTCCTCCACTTCCTCTTTCGCATCTAACAACTATGTAAATATTTGGCTTGTTATACTATATAATTTTAGCTTCTTCACCGCTCTGTTGTATATTTTTCGTCTCCGGCCCGACACCAGGGCAAATCGCGAAAACCATGTGGAAAAAGGAGTCGGATAAACAAGGAACGAATACATGTCGGGGGTTTTCCAAAACCCGACAGCAAAGGAATCGGGTTTCCGGGACGCGAATGCAATTCGGGTTTCCATGGCGCAGAAGCATGTCGGGTGGCTTTCAAAACCCGACAACAAAATTAATGCCGGAAGGGTTAAAAAACCCGACGCACAAAGAAACGCGGGTTTAAGCGGCGGAAAAACATATCGGGCGAACAACAAAGGAAAAGATGTCGGTGTTTCTTCCAAACCCGACAAAGGAGAAATGTGTCGGGAGGTCTCCAAAACCCAACGCACCAAGCAAATCGGGTTTTCGGGTCGGAAACGCGCCTTCCCTTTGTGTCGGGTTTTCAAGACCCCCGACATATGCATATTATGTTTTTCCTTTTTTGGCATATTTTTTGTTTTTGGTGAAAAAATCGCAAGGATGGAAAAAAATTTGCCATTTTTGGAAAGGGTCCGGGAAGATGTAGCAGCAAAAACTTGCATGTGCCATAACTTTCATTCTGTGGCTCCGTTTTAGGTGTCGTCTTCTCTAAAAGTATATATTTTCTCGAGCTCTACGCATTGATGGCAATATTTTTCTTATTTTCATAAAATCCATTTTTGTACCTTTTTGCACCAAGCAACTTTTTGCAATCTTTTGAAAGAATCATTATGATGATGATGATGATTATGGTAGATGGATGCTTTTTTGTATGATTTGTCTATATATAATGATATAAGTATACAATAATATAAATTTATAATAATATATGTATATATATTCACCGCTATTTTCCAAGTTTTCCTTTGTGTCGGGTTTGGAGGATGCCGCGACATGTTTTCGCATCATGCTTTACCGACTCCAAAACCCGATTTGCCTTTGTAGTGTGTCGGGTTTGCGGAACTCTCAAGCATCGGGACATGCCTTGCGATTTGCATGTTTCGTGTCTCATGTTTCCCGAAACCCGAAACCCGAATCCCTTTGTGTCGGGTTTTGCGATCCCTCCGACATGTGCTTTCCTAGCGTTTGTGTCGGGTTCGCCTCCGAAACCCGCCTTCCCTTTGTGTCGGGTTTTGAAGACCCCCCGACATGTGCATTTTTTTTTTTTCCTTTTTTGGCATATTTTTTTTTTTTGGTGAAAAAATCGCAAGGATGGAAAAAAAATTGCCATTTTTGGAAAGGGTCCGGGAAGATGTAGTAAAGAAAAACTTGCATGTGCCATAAATTTCATTCTCGTGGCTCCGCTTTTAGGTGTCGTCTTTCTAAAAGTATATATTTTCTCAAGCTCTACGATCGATGGCAATATTTTTCTTATTTTCATAAAATCCATTTTTGTACCTTTTTGGACCAAGCAATTTCTTGCAATCTTTTGAAAGAATCGTTATGATGATGATGAGATATCGGGAAACCTCGCACACAAGAATAAAGGCCAAATAGGTATGGCAAATGGTGACTACTTTGTGAAATGAAGCCTCCTAACAAAAGTTATGAAGAAAAAGACTCGAAAGGTGGCTAGTAGGAGCAAGTAAGCTAGAGAAGAAGAATAGGTGATTGTAAGAAAAGTATAAGGTCCGGAGTTATACAATTTGGACCACACCTCGGGGGGAATAAAGGGTGTATGAAAATGTCTCTACTTTGTTTCGAGAGCTTGCAGAGGTGCTCAACCATGAAACCACCACAAGCTTGCCCTTAAGAACACAAAAAAGCAATTCTGGGCAAGATAGCAAAAGTAAACATAAAGTAAACATATCTATGGCCCGATACAAATTTGAGCAAAGACAAGGGGATGAAAAAACAAAGTCTGCAATTCGCCACCGCTTACCTTAATAGAAGACGCCCCAAAAGGTCCTCTTCATTTGCACTCCTCCTGAAGTCAGTCTCGTCAACTTTGCTTCAAGTGTTCAACAAGAGATAGATATGTGCCATTTTTCGGTGGTTAGGGTTCTTACCTACCGCCACAATGAGGAGTTAAGTGCAGTTCCGGAGGTAGTTGGGGAAGCTTCGAATCCTTCTCCTCTCTCATTGTCTTCATATAAATGTAAGGAGAGGCTGTTTTAAAAAAGGCTGGACATTCTTGTTTTGGCCCCTCCCTTCTTCTCTTTGGCAGGTGGACTTGTGGAGCTCAAACCTCCCATTCGAAATCAGAATGCAGCTTTGCCTCTTGGCATTTTGCAGTTTATTGTATCAACCTTTGAAGCAAATAAATGCATGTCTGTGGATGATTCTCAACCCTCTATGTGTTTGATTTTGCATCCTTTTGATCTTTCACTGTGAATATGTTTATCTGTGCATGATATTGCATTGCATTTCTGTGGTCTGTGTTTAATTGGCAAAACATATGTTCTTCATTCCTCGGTGCATCACATCCTTAGCTTAGGTTTTTTTTTATGCATTTTTCTCTCCCTGTCTCCTTGGTAGTTAGATTAGGTTTTTTGGGCTAAACCTCTGCGTTTTATTGGTGCATCTGGACAGAGGAGTAGGAGCCGGCCTTCATCCGGAGAGCTTTTCCGATTTCGCAAGGTCCCACACTTGGGAAAAGCTCCATGTTGTGCAATCGCACTGGGAGTCTCAAACGAGCGCGTTGCGGAGTCCCAGGGGTGCTGCTTTTCAACACCAAAACGCTCCTCATTACTCCTTTCGTTCTCGCAAAAATGTTCTCTCTTTTTTTTTTTTTAATGCATTGTTCTCCAATTTAAGAGACAATGACTCAATGAAGGTTAGTCACGTGGGGGTAGAAACTTTAAGGTTTCTGTGAACGGTCGATCGGAAGGGCGAAGACATCTAAGACCAACCCGTCTGCTTCCAGGAATGGTTTCCTTACCTTTATCTTTTATAATTTTCACATGATGTGGTTCTTCATTTGCAATATATAAAAAAATTAAACCATTAGATACTTAAACAATTGAATATTTTAACCACACAACTAATGCAATCAATAAAACTCCACCTGGTGATTTATGTTACCAACTTACAATTTGACTATCAACCATGTCATGACCACAACCATTTGCATTGCTAGACCCATGGTATCAAAATTTGGTTCTCGTGCCCATTGGTATTGACGAGAGCTAGATGGGTCAACTAAAACAACCATATATGTCTACCTTGCAAAGTTAGAAAAAACGTAATTTCTAGAGACGTGCAAAACAACATACTGAGCCAATAAAAGAGATGTCAAGTGTTGTATGTGTCCCTTGTTATGAGGAGAGTTACATCAAGCTTTAGATTGACCCCATTCGACCATTTATACTCTCTTCATCGCTCCTCTAGGAGCCCTGTTACCCTGTTTTGCACTTTTAGGAAGCTATTAAAACTGAAAAGTTGGGTTTCGTATCGGCTCGCCGTTTGGACCTGAGCAATGAAATGTTTTTCACCTTTGCAAACCTCTAGTATTTTTACTAGAAAATTACATGGAACCTTTAGTTTGGGAAAAAACACATTCCTAGCTAGTTTGGCAAGGGGGTTTTGTAGGCCTCTAGTCGCGGTTGACTAAGTCAAGTTAGACCGATATAACCGGTGGCTTCGGAAACCTAGCCGCCAATTGAAAACCATTCGCCAATTTCAAATTCCATCAGTTCCTATGAATTCCTAGTATATAAGAGGACACATAATAATTTAACCGTTGTGCATCGCCTAATAGAAGGAAACTTTTGAATGCAATTTCTCAGCCTCCAAGCCTAAATTGAGCGTTTTTGCAACTAGCAAGAAAATGTAAAAAGGAAGATGTAGGATCCCAGAAAGTTAGCAAACCATCATGGAAACTTATTAACACTTGTAAATAACGTTTGGATCTCTATCTTTTGGCTTGACGCGTGAAATTTGACTTTTGAGAAAATAGTGTTTCTCTCTCTTCCTTATCTCTTTCTCTCTCCTCCCTTAGTTAAGGAATGAAATGAAATGAAATGAATATATGCCCTAACCCTCTTTTTGTGTGTGTATTATTACACTATGTAAATGGAAAACTAAAAACGTTAATTATGCTAGATTTAGGTGGATGTCATGCCAATGATTTATCACTCATTTCATGCTCACATGGTTTTGCAAGATGTAAGTAAGATGGTGAAACATTGTGGTTGTAATTCATTGAGTATTGTTGTAATTTATGTATGATAATAGAAAAAAATATTTATGTATTGCTATGTTACAATAAAGACTTATTATTAAAATTTGGCAATATGAATGAGATGCTAGTTTTAGGGGTGCTTTGGGAAATGTGCATTTAACTATAGGTGTTCTTTTGATTCAGATTTACATATGGTAAAAAGGGGTTGGATATATATGTTAAGTGAAATTGTAGAGGATAGTTCAACATTTTGTGAAGTATTGAAAGGTTTATTAGTGAAGTTTTGTAACATTTTTAAGATGCTAGTGTTTAAGGAAATGTTCATCTAAACATGGGTGTTATTTTGATCCCAAGTTTTGTATTGTAAAAGTTGGATATATGTGTTAAATGAAATTGAATTTAATAGCTTATAGTGCAATTCCAGTGTGCAATTGATGATTAAATAATTGGTGTGTTGTGTTTCTTACCTTAAAAATGTAATAAAGAGATCTAAACGAAACAATCCACCCTAGTATAAACTTTGTGTATAACTACCCTTCCTGTGTGATTCTTTGTAGCATAGAAAACTAAAACCTTAGGATGAACTTAAATCTTTACACTCTATAGCACCTTCTAGTTAAGTAAATGAGAGCCCAAGTTTGAGTTTATTTTCATAGCCCACATGCTTAGCGACATCGTAGTGAACCCGAAGGATAGGAACGATGTGGTCAAAATTTATTTTGGGTATGTGGTTCCCTCCTATGATTGGTAGTCATGTGTGTAGTAAGGATAATGTGTTCTCTTAAGTTATTACTCCATGGGAAACCAACATTAAACATAGAGTAAAACCCTCTTGGACCAACACTCGTGTTGAGTGGTGAAGATCGCCAACTAACCTTGGAAGTCACCTTTAAGAGTTGGGATCATAAATGAACTCGATACCCAATCTCATTTATCATTTGGGTTTTATGGCACAATATTAAGAGTTAATTGTGAAACTTAACAACATTTCAATCTATGATTAGTTGTGGGAATGTAACCATAATATGGTGTGCTAGGAGAAAAGTGAAATTTAGATCGTTCATATAACATGTTTAAACCATCTTGTGGTGAGAAAAGGGACCCACGTTGTGTAAACTCTAATGCAAGCCTTAATCCTTTAAACAATGGACTACTCCATCTTGCTCTTCCACTTATCCTAGTATGTAATGGATGTATGATGTGAAACTATGATCATGTTCTTAGAGATAAATCCCTTAAGACATGGACTAGTAGTCTCATGAGGATACAAATGTTGTGTTAAAAAATAGGTTACACAATTCATTACAAAGGGTATATGAACCTAGTTAGGGAAGAATAAAACCTCTTAAGTCAGACATAAAATGATATTCAGGAAACCTAATCTAGAAAAAAAAATAAAGAAGTATGTTGCCATGTTAAGTGCCTTTGAATCCTTAGCTAATTGTGGGAGCATAACAATAATAAAACTATAATTGACACTTGTCCTTGGGAAGTGTAATCGTGAGATGTTATTCCACTAGGTAAGGTGGAACATGATCTTCATTGTAATGTGATTAAACCCTCTTGCTATGGATAAAGAACCTATTTCCTATAATACTTATTGTGTACTAACTCAATTATAAATTTATAAATGAATGAAAGAAACTTGACCCTAAATCCTTGAGAAAAGATGCGAACCTTCCCTCCTTTGGGTTCACACTTGTTTTGTTGCGAATTGAGGTATGATACAAGATCAAGATGCATGCCCTTAGGAGTGAGTCCTAGGGATAATACCTAGTAGCCTTGTGGGTATGTAATTAGTCCCGTGTGTAAATAAATACCCTATTAACAAACAAACGAATTAAACAAGTAATTGAAATAATGTAGATGATCTGATTTAATGAGATACTCTTAAAGTTAAATGTTAAACAATATAGAGGAAATCTAGCAAAAAGGAAAAGGGAATGTATGATTCACATATTATGAACCTTTTTAGGACTTAAGTTAACGATTGAAACATGATTGTAATGAATGTGTAATCCTAAAATATCATGTCGTGGGAAGACCATATATATAAGTGTGTCTTGTAGCTGAATTTTTATGTTGTTCCTTATCAAAAAAACAAAAAAAATGATCTTGTTGTGTATCACATGGTTCATGTTACTGTGTGGGTTATTGTTTATGCAAACATATATTGTGTTGTGCATTGTCCCGAGTGATCTCTTGATCTTGTCATGTATACTACAATGTAAGTCCAAAAAAATCTATTATGTTATTTTTACTCGTTGTATTTGTGTGTAATATGTGGGCGTTACATTGTGCTATTAGTATGTTATGTAATGAACACATTGCCTTGTAAACCATGAACATGTTGTGACGTTATACCACCATCTTATGTAGTATATGTGCATATAAAGCTCTTGTTATGATGTTGTGTAGTAAATATTTGTTTCCTATAGTTCGTTGTGTTGTGTTATCCTACACAAATATTTATGGATAATATCAAGGTGTAAGTGAGGGTGAGAAAACAAAGTGAACGGTTGATTGTACTTGCTCAAGCCAAGTATGAAATAGGAAGTTGAGCTTTACATAGATTGAAAACCCACTCCCATTCCTTTAATATATGTGATATTTGCTCAATGGGATGGTGCTAGATCCGAGGATTAAATTTTGGAACTTTTGGGCCGGATTTGTAACTTGAAATTTGAGTATGAGATGGTGGAATAACTTGGAGAGTTGGTTGTGGTGTTAAACATTTACTATGATGTTGCAAATGTACTTAGTGTTTTACTATTTGGTGTTGTGTTGTGTGTTATTAATGTGTTATGTGATGAAGTTGTTTGTGAATTGTGGATGTAGTGTGATATTATATCACCCTGTTATATTGTATTTTTACTATCCGTATGTTAAATAATAAGCATTTTCCTTGTGAATTGTGAGCGCATTGTATATGTGCTATTAATATGTTATGTCACAAATGTGCTCCTTGTAAGTTGTGGATGTAATGCGGTGTTATATTTCACTATTATTTTAATCAATATAATAATAGTTGATATGAATATATATAAATTCATGCCAATTACATATAAGTGGATTCGTGGCTATTTTTTATATTCAAAAAAATAAATAGGCATAAGAATTCATGGTTCTACCCTCTTAATATAATAATTGTGGACATAGGGTATCCGTGGATACACGGATAATTTTCCTATTCAACTATAACAATAGAACTGGGGTGTGGTGGACAAGGCTATAGAAATTCATGAAAATCGGTATGGTGGACAAAGTTATAGAAAAAAATGGTTGATAAGAAACAACAAAATAATTGAAAATGTCATAGTTCAATTTGAAATAAATAGGTATAAGAATTCATGGCTCTAACCTCTTCTTATATTAATATAGTAATAGTGGATATGAATTTTTTCCTATTGAGATTGAGGTATGGTGGATAGAGTTATGGAAATTCGTGGAAATAGGTATAGCAAACATAAGTATAAAACATAATGGAATCTTATATTTTATAAATATAAATTTTCATCAAAACACAAAATTAGGGTGCTTGAAAATGCACTTCCAATTCTAATTACTTCTATCCGCCTTCAAAGAATATATAATATAACATTAATGTGATTTAATCTTAGATTCTTTCATTTCATAAATATAAACCCTCACTTAAACATCAAATCAGAGTGCTTCATAAAACACTTATAATTTTCATTACTTATGTCCTCCCTCAAGGAAACGAATAAGACTTGCTTGACATATATAATATATTATTAATGTGATTTGTTCCATATCAAAATACATGTTAGAAAACACTTGAGTGGATACAATAATGGTATTTGTTCCATATCAAAATGCACTTTTGACAACAAAAGAGTGTATACAATAATTGCATTTGTTCTATATCAAAATTCATGACAACAAAAAAACTAGATACAATAGGGCAACTAAAAATTCCAACACTAGGAGGGAATTTTTAGAAGCTATGAAAACATGTATATGCAATTATTTTTTTATTTGATTATTTATCTGAAAATGTTTGATTGTATATTATGTAGGGAAGAATACAAAATACAAGTTTTACAACCAAATTCTCTTCTTAAATTTTGGATGAAATCATTGGTTGTTTTTGGTAAACTTGGGTCACATTAAGAAGTATTTTTCAAGGCAATAGTTTAAATTTAATAGGCATCATCCTTTTGATGTTTTAAAGAAACGATGGTTTAAATTGTCCTTTGCATTTCCTTTGTGTATTTATTTTTTTGTCACGGTTTTTTTCTTGAAAGTTTTAGATGAAGTTGGGATTGATAAGAAACTAATGTGAATCCTTTTTCCTTACATGATAACATGGGAAATGGTGTAAAATTGATGTATCCATTATAACTTCATAATTACAATGTAAGTTAGAACTTCTAATTCAATTCTGAAGTATGCTCTTTTTGTGTGTAACAAAGTGGCACTAAAAGTGTATTTTTAGTAAAGATGTTGAAACATACCCCTGGGAAGCCTCATTATTTTGGAAAAAATGCCACATAATGAAGCTCATTTTCTCATTCAATAAACTTACTTTACATAGTTTAAGTCGGTAAGGCTTGCGGGTTGTTAGTCGTTGAACATAATCTAATTGTATGGGCTTGATTGGTCAAAAGGATATCTCCTTATATGCGATCTGGTTCAGGATAACAATTAAGCTAATAAAATCTTAACTATGGTTAAAAGGATATCTCTTTATGTATGATCTAGTTTAGGATAACAATTAATCTAATAAAACCTCGACCGTGGTCAAAAGGATATCTCTTTATCAATGTGAAATTTCTATTGCAGTCACTGATTATTAATCTCCTATCTTAAAAGATTATTTAATCACGAAAACTAATTCATAGCTAATATCGAAAAATAACACAACTGCAACTTCACTAATAGAAATACGAAAAGAAATGCGTAACACAATGAACACAATATTTTCAGACAAAATTGTCTGGAAAAACCCCTAAGGGAAAACCAGTTCTATAGACGAGAAATTAGATTAACTTTAGCAAATTAAGAGATACAAATATTCATTTCCTCTTACTTTGCGAACTCGACAATCTCCCAACTTATCCCGACTGATGTTCCCCTATTGCTATCCCCAACGCTATCAATGCACCCTTGCTAACACTACAAGACTGTTTGCTATCACTGCAAACTCACAAACTCATTTGCTAGCACTGCAAATGCTTCTCCAAAACTTGTACTCTCCAAATGCCTAATGACCTCCTTTTATACTACTCTCATTGGAAAACCAACGGTCGAGATCGATTCTCAATCGACGATTGAGATACATAACAACTTAACAACCATAACAAATTTGGTTGCAAGGTGTCACTAAAGGAAATCAATAATTAGAAAATAATTAATACATTCTCAACAATAAGATAACTATTATCTAATCTTAGAAAATGGACGAACAACTGTCCAAGCTAACAAACTAACACTCCCTCTTAGCGAGGAAGTTGTTTTGCATGACACCCATCTTATCTCTAAAGAAGATAAATTTTGCCTTCCCCAATGCCTTAGTCAGAATGTTTGCTACCTGCTCCTCTGTAGGTATGTATTGTAGTTGAACAATACCTTGTTGTACACAATCCCTGATGAAGTGATACCTGATATCTATATGTTTAGACCTATCATGAAACACTGGATTCTCGAGACAATTTGATGCAATTCGATTGTCGCGAGTGTATCACTGATAGTCTCAACCTTGACCAAGCAATGCTACTAGTAACTTCCTAAGCCATATAGCTTCACATGTCATCATGATAGCTGCACGAGACTTCGCTTCCTCGCTAAACTCAAAGCCATAGACTTATGCTTCTTGCTGAACCAAGAAACAACTCCTGATCCTAAACTGAAACAACACCCCGAAGTGCTCATTTTGTCTATTGTACTGCCTGCCCAATCTACATCAGTATATCCTATCAACTTGATTCCTTCACCTCAAACATATCTAATCCCATACTCATTGAACTACGCAAATAGCACAACAAATGCTTAGCCGTTGTCCAATGCACTCTCTTTGGCTTAACCATGAAATGACTAAGAGAGTTTACTGCAAAGGCTATATCCGCCTGGTGTTGACCAAATACATGAGCAAACCAATTAACTGCCTGTATAAGGTGGGATCTACATCTTTGTCCTTAGATGTATCTACCTTCCTCCAATTAGTGATCATAGGTGTAGACATGGCTTTGCAATCCTCCATCTCGAATCTCTTCAAGATTTCAATGCAATATTTCCCTTGACCAAGGAAAATCTCTCCATCTGTCTGCCACACCTCCATGCCTAGAAAATAGTGCATGAGTCCCAAATCCTTCATCTCGAACTCTTCTGCAAGGTCCCTCTTGCAATCCTCTATGAGCCCTAGTGCACCTGTAAGAAACAAGTCATCTACATATAGAACAAGAATGAGAGCCTCACCCCAACCACCAAGTAGTAGAGGTTAGCATTTGCCTCACTCTTCACAAATCCCATTTCCTACAAGTATGTATCAATGCACTCATATAACACTTTAGGAGCCTGCTTGAGTCCGTACAAGGATTTCTTCAATCTGCACACATGGGTCTCTTTGTTGTGTGCTACAAAGCCTTCTGGTTGTTCTATGTATACCTCCTCCTTCAATTCACCATTAAAGAATGTTGTCTTGACATCCATTTGATGGATCTGCCATCCCATGTGCATTACAAATGAGATTACAGCTCATATAGAAGTATACCTGGCCACTGGAGCAAATGTCTCCTCATAGTCTATTCACTCCTTCTGAGAGAACCCTTTTCCACAAACCTTGCCTTATATTTCTCAATGCTACCATCTGCACCATTCTTTATCTTGAAGATCCAGTGTAATCCAAATACTACCCTATCTATTGGTCTAGGCACTACCTCCCACACATCATTCTGCATTATTGAAGTATATTTCTCAACCATAACATCTTGTCATACCTGATGTTGTGCAACCTCTTGATAGCTAAAAGGTTCACTATTTACCAACTGGCTGATTAATGCCACATAGTCATTGAACTTGGTTGGTTCTCTCCTATGTCTTGTACTCTTCCTAGGAGCTCCCACAAACTCCTGAGTATCCCTTTGTGTGTTTTAAACCTCACGGTTCCTGCTGCCAATTGTAGAGGATGAAATATCAACCTCTATATCTTCTAGATGCATATCCTACTACACTAGTTGCTCCATACTATGTGAATATTCACTGCCTAAGTTTATGCTCTTACTAGTAACTGTACTTGAGCTTTTACGCCCTTGACTTGGACTTGGATCTTTTGTTGGCTGTTCACTTTGATCATCTGGTGGCAAATATCTGGACCTTCTAAACGCTTTGTCCTCCATGAGATTGACATCACGTCTGACAATAATTCTTCTGGTTCGTGGAATAAAAATCCTATATGCCTTTGAAGTTTCTTTGTACCCAATAAGGTACCCCTTCTCTGTGATCTAATCTAACTTGGTATGTGTATCTTCTGGAATATGAAAATATGCAAACTCACAAATATCCGAAGTGACGTACATCGACTTCTTCCCTATGAAAGCTTCCTCTGGTGTCATCTTCCCTACTACCTTGTGTGGAACCTTGTTACGAATGTGGCGATGTACTACATGCCTCTGCCCATAGGTAGCGGGGCATGTCCTGGTCATGTAGCATAGCTCTTGCTGCCTTTGATATAGAACGGTTCTTCCTCTCAATAACTCCATTTCTGTTGTGGATTGTAAGGAATAGTCCACTCTCTCTTGATTCCTTCTCTGGTATAGAAATCCTAGAAGTCATTTCCTTTGTACTCGCCTCCATTATCGGATCAAGAACCTTTATCTTCCTTCCTTTCGAGTTCTCCACTAGAGCCTTGAACTCTTAGAAGCAATTGAAAACCTCATCCTTGGTATTCAAGAAGTATATCCAGGTCTTCCTGGAGAAATCATCAATAAAAGTAACATAGTACTCATATCCTCCGAGAGACTTTGTCAACATTGGTCCACTTACATCCGAATGTACTAGATCAAGGACACCCTTAGATCTATTGTCACTCCTTGGAAAGAGATGCTTTCGCAAACTTCCCAACACACATCCCTTACATACATCATCATGCTATGTTCTCACCTCTGGAACACATGTCACTATCTCATGAAGCAATTTAAGTGCTTCATGATGAATATGGTTCATCCTCCTATGTCATAGCTCTCCAAGATCTCTAGGATTATTATTACTCATAAGTGCCTTAGGAGTATCAAGCGTGACCTATAAAGACGACCACTCCTAACTCCAATAGTTATGGGTGATTTCCAATGCTTGTGATTAATCAACACATGTGTCCCTCTAAAAGTACATTATACCCTTTATCCTCAAGAAGAGCAGAATCTGAGAAATCAGATTCATACCTAATCTTGGCACACACAAGACATCATGAAGTGGAACTATCTTTCCATTCTCCCTCTAAACCGAGCAGTCCCTTTCCCAAGTGGATTGAGCTTGGACAAGTTTCCCATAGAAATTTGGATATTAGTGTCCTCCTCCTTGTAATCGGAGAAGTATTGTCTAACTCATGTCATATGAAATGACCCCCACTATTTATATACCAAACACACCTTTGTGAGGTTGAGTGACCATACAAGCTATGAGTGCAAGCTCATCTTCCATTCTACTAGAGAGTTCTTACGCACTTCTGCTGAAGCTGCCACCTACTTCTTACCCTTCTTCCTATCCGGCAATCACTGACATAGTGGCCAAACTCGTGACAACCAAAGCACTTGACCTTAGACATGTCCTTCTTCTTCTTCTTCTCACTTTGATAATTTGATCCTTTGTTAAATCCCTTCTTTTCTTTCCCTTTTCCCGTTAGGGCAATATTTTCTTATTCTCCCTCACTTTCCAGGACTCTTGTTGGCCCCATTGACAAGACTTAGTTTAAACTCCTCCTAAGTGAAATCAGTCCATAGTCAATCCCAACTCGGCGAGGTGTCTCGTCCACTAACAACTTGAACAAAAACATCCCAATGTTTAGTAAACCCATTTAGGGCTATCTGTACCAGCTCATCATCGTTAGGGCTATCTCCAACAACTGCTAACTCATCCTTGACAAGTCTAAGTCTGGTGAGGTAACTTGTAACATCTTCTCCCTTGTTCATCCAGGGTATTCTTCAAATTTTCTCTAAGAATCATCTTCCTATTGGTGGTAGCGTTCTGGTATAGATTCAGAATGGCATCCCACATCTTATTCATCGTATCTAACTCGAAGATGTGTGGAACAATATGATCCTTGACACCATCAAGGACAATCCTCCTTGCCTTGGCATCCTCTTTCTTGTATGCTGCAAGTGTGTTCATGCGTCCCAGAGGTACAGTACAACAGTGGTAACATAATCCTTTATACCATTCTCTTCCAACAATAAAGAAAGTCTAGCCTTCCAGACACCAAAATTCGAGGCACCATCTAATCTGTCCTGATCTCTCAAACTAGCTGAAGCCATCTCAAAGGATAAAAGTAATAAAAATTTAAAGAGATCAAACTAGGTTATAGAAACCCTCAATTTCTTTCCTAGGGAAAACCTTTTCTACCCTTAACACAGCTCTGATACCATGTGAAAATTCTATTGCAGTCACTGATTATTAATCTCCTATCTTAAAAGATTATTTAACTGCCGAAAACTAATTCACAGCTAATATCGAAAAATAACATAAGCTATGACTTCACTAATAGAAATACGGAAAGAAATGCGTAACCACAATAGAACACAATATTTTCAGACAAAATTTTCCACTGGAAAAACCCCTAAGGGAAAACCGGTTCTACGAGATGAGAAATTATATTAACTTCAACAAATTAAGAGATACAAAGATTCCTTGCCTCCTACTGGCAGAACTCCGACAATCTCCCAACTTATCCCGCTGATATTCCCTCACTACTATCCCCAACGTTATCACTGCCCTTCGCTAACACTGCAAGGTTGTTTGCTATCAATGCAGACTCACAAACTCATTTGCTAGCACTGCAAATGCTTCTCCAAAACTTGTACTCTCCAAATGCCCAATGACCTCCTTTTATACTACTCTCATTGGAAAACCAACGGCGAGATCAATTCTCAATCGACGGTTGAGATACATAACAACTTAACAACCATAACAAATTTGGTTGCAAGGTGTCACTAAATGAAATCAATAATTAGAAAATAATTAATACATTCTCAACAATAAGATAAATATTATCTAATCTTGGCAAATGGATGAACAACTATCCAAGCTAACAAACTAACAATCAACAATCGGTTGGGATAACAACTAATCTAATAAAACCTCTTCCCCTCTTTTAATTTATATGCACTATATTTTTTTTTATGATCAATCAGATGAGTTGACCTATCTTGTTGTATTTTATAGGAAAAAAGATAGATATACTAGTTAAAAAAACAAATGACTAGATACTGGAATCTGCACACCAAAAATATGAAGATTTGAAACTATGCTCTTATACTATACTGAGCAAAATTGGCAACTGGATTCACATTAGAACTCCTTTGATAAATTTCATTTAAAATTTGTACCTTTTGTGAAGAACTTGGACTTGGTTGTGGACTAGAACTATCACCTGAAGAGGAACTTGGCAAGCAAAGCATAGAGATAGTTTTCCAGGTGAACAAATCATGGAGGGCAAAATCTCCTCTAGAGCTTTTGCATAGTGACATTTGTGGTGACATGCAAGAGGAATCTTTGGGTAAGAATATTTTTTTGGATTGAGGGTAAATTGAGGGTATTTGAAAGGACCCACAACCTTGTACACATGAGGATTTTTAGAGAGGATCCACAACTGAGGTTCAATGAAGGGGACCACTTATTAGGAACCCAATTCAAGCAACCATGAAACCGAAGTGAAGATGCTGCGGCCAGTCGACACATTGCAAAATGAGTGGGACAACTTAGAACAGCTACCGGCGTCGGCGGCAATGTAGAGGAGCGGCCACCAAGTATCAAAGCAGCCAAGCGGAGCAGCCACAAGTGTCGGCCAGCGAGGAGCAGCCACGACCCGCGAGAGGAGCAAAGAATCGTGAGTGAGCGGAGCACCACGGCGTCAAGTAGCGAGAGGAAAAGGAGCCACCGGCGTCGACAACGAGAGGAGCAGCCACCAAAGCATCAGCGGTGAGGAGTAAACACCGGTGTCGGCACGACGAGCAGAGATGCCGCCTCCGGCATGGCGAAACCACCTCCGAGGAGGATCGTGCCTCGGGGATTTGAAACCAAGGGTGGGCAAGCACACAACCATGTGACTTGACCGCACCACTCCCACCCCATCGGCCTTTGGGTAAGAATATTTACTTTTGACATTTATTGATGATTTCTCAACCCACACATGGGTTTATTTTCTTAAGCAAAAATTTGAGGCTTCCTTTGGAGCGATATTCTGAAACAATTTTGTTAGGCTTCAATTCAAAATATAAATTATGGTTGCTACTGCAACTCCCCAATAGCAATTAGGAAGGTTTTTGGACTGCAACATACTTCGTGCCATCTCCATAATGGTACAGTTCTTTCTTTCTGCAATACCATTCTATTCCATTGACTGCCTAATAAACTGTAGAAGATGGTTATAAAATTAATTCTATTTCTCAGACTTTACGTACAGCAAGAGAAAAAAGACAGTTAGAATAAAACAAAACTTTATTTCTCTCAGCTTTGTTGTTCGCTCATATTGTGAGCAGATTTATGGTTATTATTTTTGCAGATTTATTGTTATTCTTATTTGCTCAGTATAGTATAAGAGCATAGTTTCAAATCTTCAAAATAACCCTGCGACTCCTAAGCTTGCTCATTAACCATGAACGAGTTCTCCGAGTTTTCAAATGTAGTTCTTACCTATTGATTGCAAAGATAAGAGTGAAATAAATGCAGCATCCTGTAGCTACCATGATAAATCATGAGAGCGATCATTGCATTTAGTTGCTAAGTGTTTATTTCCTATGGCTTTGAAAGAGAATACTAGGATACTATCTTTTCCATTTGGGTTTTGATTATGAAATTTGAAAATATACTAACGGTTGTTTAAGTGTGTTGCAATCAATTAATGCTTGGAACCAACCGTGGAGATGGCTTCTACCATCAGCGTCAACATCGCACAAATATTTTCTTGCAAAACTGTAAATAAGAGAATCTCCTCCTAAATTTGTGGAGCAGCGGCTGTTTAAGAAGAGTAGTATGAGCCCAATCTAGATGGGGGAGGGAGGTGAGTGATAATTTGCAGCAACTGCAGAGAGATTGTACAATTTTTGCCAAATGTTAGCTGCACATTAGGTAAGTTAAAATTCTAATTGTTGTTTACAAAATTTTCATATCATCTTTGTTTCAATACCCAAAATTTTGTAGCTATCCTGGAATGTATACAAATAATTGGACCACTTTCCTATAAAAAAATACTCCTGAAATTTAAATGCAGTACCTTCACCAAATATTTAAGTTTGCTCCCTCCATGGAACCATTACATAAGAAAGCATGACAATTTCTGTCACAAAGATTCAATGGCATAGTGTTTGGTCTAATTGCAGGAATTACATACCTCAGGCATTCATCTTCTGTCTCAAATTATCACTCTATTTTTAGGTTACCAGATTTTGAAACCAAGGAAGGCGACTCCAGCAGCCACTTGATAATTAGAGAGCACCATGAAGCCTTTAAAACATGAGTGATTAAGACATTGTGACAGTTGAGGTGCAAAACCACAATCAGGAAGGGGAATGAACCATTGAAAATTTGAATCCAGAATGTTGGCAGGCTCACAAGGATGAAGGACATCTAAGAAGGTTGTCTTGAAGCTGAATCTGATTCCCAACTATATAAGAAATTAAGCTTCCTTAAACTCTAAGTTCAGTTTTAGAAGGAATTCCCAGGGGAGCTAGTTTAGAAGATTGATTGTAAAATATTTAAGGAAGATCAAAAGATCCATGCCAGACATTGAAAACTAAATAATGCAAAAGGGTCCAAAAATGACTAAAGGTGTAGAGTTGAAGTTTTTAAATCTCGGAGAAAAACATATAAGCTTCATTGACTACACAAAGGCCTGGGATAATGTCATGGAAACTCAAGATTTCCAAATTGGTTTTCAGGAACAATTCTTAGTAGACATGATAATATTGAAAGGATGTTCTTTTTATGGTTTACCAAGTTAATATTCTGCCTAGAGCTCAGAGTTATGAAGGTCTCCCTACTGTGTTTGGCCTAAGGAACCCAACAGAAGATCCTTCAGATACAAAGGATTTTGCAGTGTGACATATTTGTTATTTTTTCAATTTATAAAAGTAAGATTTAGATTCTAGTCTGTTTTTCATAGGTCTAAGTAGAATAGGACTGATAATAGTTCTTTAAAACCTTCAAACAGTATGTTATATATCAATAGTAATGGTGTCTTTGAAGAGGATTTTTGTCCAGTAGTGTTGCCACAGAGCAGGTGTTAACCACTGGGTAGGTCCACCGTTAAAAGGCCTTGATCCACATACAGAGACCTTAATCAATTTGTCCAGGCCTCAGCGACCCGACCACGGAGCTGGCAATATTTACAATGCGGCCCGCGCCGCCTTTGAAACATCAGCCTTGGAAACATCAGCCTTGCAAGTGATGGCTCATAATACAGTAGAATCCTCGCCATTGATAATGGAGGCCACCTCCTCTACTTTCTCTACATTTCCGGTGTAATTGATGACAAGTTTGGCACCCTTGTTGGCCCAAACGAATGGCGATTGCTCTGCCAATCCCTCGGGAGGCGCCAGTAACAATGGCCACACGCCCCTACAAGCTACTGTCACCAGCCATATTCGGGAATTTAACTATCTTTCAACATTTTTACTTGATTTTTCAATATTTAATTATTTTTATTTTTTTCACTTTTATTTTATATAAAATAATTAAATATATATTGAAAGGAAATTAAGATTGTCTTTTTTCAATTAAAGGGGAACATAACGAATGGTCAAGCTTAACCTACCCCTTTAGAGTAAAATATAGGAGGCCTTTCGAATTTGATCACCGATGCGAAGAGTCTTGTTGGGAAGTGTCCGCTTCTCGACATCCCTTCCCTGATTCGTCTTTATGATGCCCTTGTTCCGATGTCTTCTACTTTACTCAGTATTTCTCTCCATTGCCTATTTTGTAACTACATTTTTCTGAACATGCAACAGCTCGCCCCATTTCACATTTTTTTAGTCTGCGCAACCCGTCTACATAGGAAACAACCGTTGCTAATAGGGTTTGTCCATGCAGAGTTTTTGGGAGTGGAGCAGAAGCGGGGAAAATATCCATTAGTGTGTGAGCCCTTCTAGTCGCTCTTATTTCTCTTCATGGAGGGAAAAGGCCAACATGTGTGGGGAATGCAATACATCGTTGACACCCACGCCCTCACACGCAGAGGGCACTTCCAGAGGACACTACGTTAGGCGCCCTATTCAACTCCTCCAGGTGGAAAAAAGAAAACCGCTCCACATCAATGATCCACAGGAAATCTCTATAGAGGATTGTTGAGTGCACATCAAAGTATTTGGCATTTCAGTCCAACTTGATCAGTCCACCTTTGCCAATATACTCTCGTCCTGTGCCAAAAACATAGCTTTGAACATGGTATGGACACTATTTCTACAAGAAATCTCGTTTATAATGATATGATAAGCTTCTTGCAACAAATGTGCCCTCATGGACTTTATTGATTGCAGGATATGCCTAAACTGGTATGCTTAAGTCTCACGTATGTTCGCATACGGAAATAAATGAGACTTTTTCAAAACGTTAAGCAAAAAATGCCCTGTGGCACAGTGGTGGTGGGTACATTATGGTCGCCTAGGTCCCAGGTTCGATTTTTTTACCGCATACCTAACTTATGTGATAGTTCGATTTTGTTTGATTGCATACCTAACTTACATGATAGTTAGGACCACCTCGCACAAACCGGGTGTGCTAGAAAGGTCTTGGATCTTTTCCAGAAAATCCAATCCACAAGTGTACCGTTTGATTCCACTACCTTTGCCAACATTCTCGACTTCTTCCGAATGGGAGATTTAGAGCAGGCATGTGAACGGTTTGATGAAATGCCTCGGTTATATGTGGTTCTCGCTTTCAAAAAGTAAAAGCAAACTACGCACACAAAGTAGATCTAAAATGTGAAATCATTGTGTACATGGTTGACCTTATTGGGCATGTTGGCTATCTTTGACAAAACTCTAAATTTTATCACCAAAGATTTGAAACTCTAAATGTGAAATCATTATGTGTGCATGGTTGACCTTCTTGGGTATGTTGGTGATCTTTAATTATGTTTGCATGGTTGACCTTGTTGGACTGTTTGCTTGATGTGTGTAGAATACATAAGAAAATAATGTTACTAGTTTTTACAACTCTTTGTTTTAAACACATAAGAAAATAAGGGAGATGAGTCAATAGTGGAGCATGGACCAATAATGGTGAGGGTAGATGTAAAGTTAAGGACTAGTACATGTCCATTTATCACTTAAAATTTGAAAAAAAAAAGTAGCTAATAAAATGAATCACATCAAACAATCACCCAATCAAATGATGTCACATAAGTGGAAAAAATACATGACATAATGCCCTACAAATAGTCCACCCTAAATTTCTTTGTATGGAAAACTACTTGATTTAAATACCTTAAAAATCACTTTACATACAATATAAATGCTCAAAAGAAAATATTTAACTTAAAAATTAAAAAATCTATTAAAGGGTTTTTTTCAAATTTTATGGTATTTATATGGGTGTTGTACACCCCTCAACTTAGGGTGCACAACCATTGGCTCCTCTCCCTTAGTGTTAGGACTACCCTTAAACTCTAAGTTCAATTCAGGAAGCAATTGTCGGGGAGCTAGTCTAGATGATTGATTGTAAAATCATTAAAGAAAATCAAAGGATCCATACCAAACACAAACAACTAAATAATGCCGAAATGTCCAAAAATGGTTAAAGGAGTAGGCTAGTTACTAAGTCTTGGAGAAAAACATACAAGTTTCATATACCCATACACAAAAGTTGGGTGATGTCATAGAACTCGAGGTTTCCATACTAGTTTCTAGGCACAATTCTTAGTAGATGGGAAAATATTGACCATCTTGTCCTTTTGTGATTTATCAAATTGATATTCTTCTTAGAGCTCTAAGTTATGAAGATCTCCCTACCAGGTCTGGCCTAAGGAACCCAATAGAAGATCCTTTCGATGTCGCTCACAAAGGATTTTGGAGTGCGGCATATTTGTTATTAACGCTTTGATTCCTCTGTTTTTATAAGTAAGACTTAGATTCTAGTATGTTTTCAATAGGTTTAAGTAGAATAAGACTAATAATATTTCTTTAAAACCTTCACACTGTGTTTTATATACAAGTAATATTAGTATCTTTGAAGAGGATTTTTGTCCAGTTTTGCTAGTTGGATAATATTTCTACCAGCTTTGTAATGCACTCCTGCTGCTAGTAGTTCTATCTCAAAATCCAGTAGGTTATAGTTGGTAAAGTTTTACTGAATCAAAACAACAACTGTTCACAATATTTTTCAGCGATTATACTCCATAAAGGGAAGTAATTATTGTTGTTCATGAAAATAACACTATATTACACACACACACACACACACACACACACACACACACACACACACACACACACACACACACACACACACACACACACACACACACACACACACACACACACACACACACACACACACACACACATGTTTGGATTGAAGGTTGTAAACAACCAAATTGTTTAGAGAAATTCCACATTCGTTGTAATTGACCTTCTTCGGCTTAGTGCCAAGGACCAAGAGTATTCATTGATCAAATTTACAGAATATTCCTGAAACAAGGCGAGTGAGAATGGATTCATGCCCCAAAGTCTAACATGCTAGGTCACATGACATGGGAGAAGAAAAAAAAAGCTTAGGAACAAGCAATCGATACAACCTACATCTAAATCATCTAAACATCATAAAAACACAAAGCAATTAAGTGTAGAGGAAAAAGGGCCAATAACAATGGGATCCCGGTTATCCGGTTTGAACACCCACCCAACATTGGGAACTTGATCGCCTCTAAAGGATGAAAATCTAAGACCTGAAAAAAACATCAAATCCACAATTTAAGGAAGTTGCAATAGTGTTGCAGCAAAGCAAGTGTTAACTAGTTGGTAGGTCCACCATTAAAAGAATTTGATCTACATACTGAGACCTTACTCTATTTGCAAAAATAACCTTAAAGCAAACTCAAGATTTCCCAACTAAATTTACAGAGCATCCCGTAAAGAAAAATAAGCAACAATCAAGTGGGTTGTGGTCCAACCATGCACATGATGGTGTAAAAGGAGTTGTCTAGCCATCCACCAAGATTCCACTCTAGAGATCATACCCAAGACAAATTTGACAAAATGAAAACCCTTCAATCCTTGATAGCTAAACCTAAGAATATTGTGCACCTAACCCAATTTCTTCACAAATTCAATCAAAAAAAAAAAAAAAGTTAAAACAAAATGCAATCAATAGAATCGTTTGTAACAAAACCCTAACCAGACAGACACCTTTATATGAAGCCACCATTGACGCGAACGACCTGTGCGTTAACCCACTCGCCTTCATCGCTGGCAAGGAACGCCACGAAAGGAGCCACGTCATCCACCTCCCCTATGCGTTCGAGGGGACCCTCCTTGGCGATGCATTTAATCAGGGCCTCGCTCTTGCCTTCAAAGAACATATTTGTGGCCATGGGACCAGGCGCCATACAATTGATTGTAATCTTGGTCCCCCTCAATTCCCTCGCCAATATTTTGGTCATGGTCTCCACAGCAGCCTTGCTGACTGCGTAAGCTACATGCTCAGGCCTCAACAAACCCACAACGGAGCTGGTAATGTTTATAATCTTGTTCAGAGGTCTCTACAAGGAAAGGGCATTTTGGGTCAAGAACACCCACACAGCTAACCAGAATGTGGGCATTTTTTTTCGAAGGCTTCTTCGGCCCTGTCGAAGAGGCTTCTCACCTCGGAAGCCTTGGATATATCGGCCTTGCAAGTTATGGCTTTTAATATAGTAGAATCCGCGCTATTGATAACGGAGACCACCTCCTCTGCTTTCTCTACATTCCCGGCGTAATTGATGACAAGTTTGGCCCCCTTTTGAGCCAAATGAATAGCGAATGCTCTGCCAATACCTCGAGAGGCACCAGTATCTCCAACCGTAGGTTATCAGCCATTTTAGGGAAATTAAAATTACAGGCTTAACCTGAAAAAGATGAGTGTACTCAACCTTCAGGATTGTGGGGACTGAGAAGTTGCTATTTGTCCCCTTTGTTCGCAAATTGCGTTGATGGACATTGAAAAAGCTTTGGACTTTAGATCATCATCGGTGAGCTCGGCCAAAAAAATTCTATCTGGTTACGTCCAAATGTTTCGTTACCAGTTCATATCATTTGCGATATAATTTATTTTTAGAAATAATACTAATATAGTCATAATCTATTTTTCCACAACATTACAGAGTACAACACTTTCAAACAATATGTTTAATATATAAATACCAAACTTTTTGTTGTCATCTTCTTCATCTAGAATCTAATGTTTAAACATGTCAAGATTAGATAATCGTACTTGAAATGTATGATGGTAAGGGGATCTTTTAAAGGAGTTAAATTATACGTACAAAAACAATGGGATGGGAATAGGGGTGAAGAAGAGGGAGTTAGAGTGTGGAGAATTGCAGAGGAGGTTAAAAAGGAAAGGGGAAATAATGTGATTTTCTTGGAAAGGTGAAACAATTTGAAACTGAACCGTCCAACTAACCCAACGCCATGTGACAATCGGCTAGTATTTTGTTGCGACTTTTAAGTCGTCCCTTTCACAATTACATTTTATTTCACAAAATCATCACAATCATTTTATAACATTTTATATATTTCTTATTTTTCCAAAATCAAATACATTGTGCGAAAAAAACGAGTTTGTACCTTGACAAATACAACATCCGCACATGGTATGCTCTGGAACATGTTACGGCCCATGTGCTCAAAACCCGAAAAAAATAGTATTTCTTGTAAACGATAGGATAACACACCTCGATATCCGGTAAAGAATGGTGAAAAGAAATAAAAGATAGAGTGGGAGGAGCGGTTGCGATAACATGGGGAGAAAGACATAAATCCCATGGATGTGAGGATATGCCTTCACTCTTTAATGCTTTCAAAACCTCATAGCAGAATTCACAATCTTATCAATTTGTTCTCATGGTAGTGGACACCAAGCAATTATTGATGAACATATAAGTATTTTTTTGTCATTAAATTACTGAGACTTAGATTATTTCTATTTTGGAAGATTGCTAATCTAATTGGAGCTCTGACACATGATATGATAGTGTTTAAAAAGACTTTACTTTTTCATAAAAAGATGAAACTTAACATTTCCATTCCATGTCTCTCATGATAGTAATCTCGATAGAGATGTACCAAAATCAATTTAAAGAGAAATGGTGGGATTGGAATTACATGACAAAACGGGGTGCAAAATAAGTTCTGGCAATCGAAAAAATCCTTATTATAATAACAATTAATTAACATAAAAGTTAAAAATAAAGTAAGAAACTTTAGTTTAATATGTCTACCACCATAATTTACAACTCATGTGAAATTGCTAATTAGTTTAATATGTCTCCATGTAGGTGATTGTGTTGGCAACAACCAACGCCCGAGCATTACTTATCCATGCTCAAGATTTTTTCAAACATATATATCCTTAAATGTTTTGAAATCGAGGCCCGGCCAAAATAGCACAACTCACTATGGGATGGCCATATTATTATTAATATAAACTCAATTACTATAAATACAATTGATTGCTCAAATCAAGATTCAATGGTGTAACTATATCAGTATTTTGTTCGTAGAACCTAGAGCACAAGACATGACTCTGCATAGTTGGAGGCGGAAAACTTGTTACGAGGCAAGCGGTGGAGGTGAGTGTTTTAATGGGAATTAAACCATTGTTGGGCGGGCGTCGATGGAAGACGGAAGTCCCGAGAAGAAACCATGGGTCAAAGCATTTATTACAATAGTGGTCCTCTATTTCCACGTATTCAAGAGATTGGAAGTGTGACCATTCGTGTATTCACATTGCGTGTTGTTGTAAAATTTATTCCATGTGTAGTGAACACCCCATATGCAAGACCAACTCTTCGAGAGTTATCCAAGTAAGGGCATTGCATAGCGGTGCTAAGATACACTTTTGCGGAGGATTAGAGAGCGGAGACGGCCTTGAAAATATTTTCGTAGTGCTCTATCATCGCCTCAAAATTGAAATTGATGCCATCAAGAAAACATCTCCTAAAGGCACGGAATCCAACCGCCCTCCAAGGAAATTATTTGACAAATAGGTTACCATCTATATGTGTTGTTGGCGGAGGTAATGAAATAGTTGTTGGCACCTCCTCCCACGTGGCAAAAACACTTTCATGCCCTTAGGTGGCACGAAAGTGCAACTTATGTCTCAAATTCATATTCACTCGAATTTTACATTTCAGAAACATTAGAGATCTAACAAAGATACAAAAATGACATGATTTGGATGATGAATCACAACTTATTTATGGATGTGACGATATGGCCTCTTTTGGAACGGCTTGACAACCCCCCGCTTTATATTATTTGGAGAACGCAAAAAGATCGATAAATGGCATAAATGCAAATGTCTAATACAATACAATGCATTGGTGCCAACCTGAAAATGCAAGTGCCAATGAAAAACCTTATATTGTTGCTCTCAAATGCACCCAAGCTTGATCCATTATATTCTCATTGGGAACATGCCTTTGGCGTAATACTATTTGAGAGGCGCATGTGACCATCATATTTAAATATACCATGGTGGCAAGGTCATAATTAGTGGAAAGACTTTCTCATATCACTAATTGGAAATTATCGCTAACTTGTTTTTTTGTGTATATGATGGCATATGACCAAAAAAATTGGGAAGCCATAAATTATTACAATGGGAAAAATAAGTTGGGTAATGGATTTCCGTTTTGTAATTTTTAAAAATAATGTGTAGAATGTACCAAAGCGGTACACTAACAAATAAAATGTGGGCAACTTACATATTTTTAAAGCTGCAAGTGAAAAGATGAATTTAATTTGGGGAAAAAAGCACATAATTTTTTTGTAATTTATTCCATACTAATCCGGTGAGGAACAAGTTACGTTGCCATTAATTCTAATGTATTCTCTATCTTTTTGATTTACAAGATAATGTAGATAAGCAAAATAAAAATTAAAATTTCTTCTCGGCCTTAGAGAAAGGAGAGCTTATCTCCAAAAGTGTAAATCCAGACATCCGAGGTTGCACACATATGTCACCATCTCCATGGAAATCACCATAGCCCCCTCTCTGGACTTTTTAAGCTTATGGTTGAGGTGTATGTCACTGGTAGTGAGTAACGGAAGGATTCAAAAGTGGCACACAAACTGAAGCAGTCTCCCATGCGTTATCAATGTCTTCCTTGTTATACCTCGCTAGTGCCCATATCAATGGCACATATCCATCCTCCACCTAGTTCCCACTTCTGTGTAATCATTTGCACCGCTTCTATAAAGTTGCATATCGTCTCTATTATTGTCTCAAAGCGGGTGTCTCTAATATTGTCTCTAATTATTGTCTCTCAAGAGACAATAATGATTGATACATATTTTGTCTCTTGAGAGACAATATCATTTTCGTCTCTCTAGAGACAATATCATTATTGTCTCCTTAGAGACAATACCGAATACTAACATTTTGTCTCTCTGGAGACAATACTAATTTCAATTTTTATTGTCTCTCTAGAGACGATACGAATTTAAAGAATGAAAAATATGAATTTTAAAACTACATAATAACCAAATATCAATGAAGTTACATATCATCTATGATATCGAAGTGGTCTGGTAATTAATATTATAAATTAACAACAATTTGATTTAAATATTGTGCCCAATAATGGGTCCACAAATATTTTATTAATATCAAATAAGATAAGATACAAAAGGGTGTCTGAATTCCGTTAACCCTTGAAATACAATGATAAAATACAAAAGGGTGTCTGAATTCCATTAACCCTTGATATACAATATTAGCACCTTCTCTCCACCAAACTTCAAGTGATCCATATGATTCCCTAGTGCTACTTTGAAGTTATTTTTCTTAACTTCGATTTTGAGCAACTTCCTTTTTGAGCAATTGTCTCTCCATCGACAGCAATCAAATCCCATGAATTGTTACCTGTAAACAATCAAATCCCCATAAATATCACATGAATGAAGAGGTGCCAAGATGAAGGCAAAAAAAGTGAACAAACATATAAGAATGTATGAATAATGCATATCATAAGCACAGCCCTGGTACGATGTTGTTATTAAGACTTTGACCACACTTCAAGATATTCTTCATGAACCTAATTAATGATACAATAGTAATGCATATAGGAAATCACAGGAATAAGACACAAAGTATATTATCTGTTTAACAGTACAAGAACATTGTTAAGCTTAATGTGAAGTCATATTTACAAAGTAATGGTAAGTCATACCTATTAAATCATCTATCTGGATCTCTTCTCGATGTAGCTGGGGGCATATGTACAGATGGGGTATGGATGACAATTCGATTGGATGCAAAATGCCTTTATGTACTTATGGACTTTGAAGGACTGGGGAGCTTTGAGAGGATAGAGCAAGAGGACATGCTTTCTCTCTCTCTTAATGCAACTATCAGTAATCTAACGAACTTCAATAAAAAGGTAGGCCGGAAGTCATTATGTATCTTCTCTTCATTTTCTGCTTTGATTTGCATGTTTTACTTGGCTTTGTTACCTTTTAAACTAGTGTAGATACTTGAGATTAACTGGAAATCTGATATGTTACATCTCAGGACTTTCATCTTGACAAGGAGACAGAAAACGTGTATCAATCTAATAACAGTGGGTATTTTACTGAAATTCTGCAATAATATCTGCAGATGGGAAATTTCATCCATTATATGGCAACGTTTGTAGCTGGATTTGTGGTGGGATTCACTACAGTGTGGCAGCTTGCTTTGCTGACGGTTGCGGTGGTGCCACTTATTGCTGTGGTTGGAGCCGTTCACACCATAATATTTACAAAGCTTTCATCCAAGAGCCAGGACGCTTATGCAGAGGCCGGCAACATTGCAGAGCAGGTATATATAAGTCTTCTATTTTAATGCCTGGATTCATGAATTGAACTGGGTTTAGATTTTTATTTCGTTTCTGAGACAATTGGAATGGCATTTCGCAGGCATTGGCTCAAATTCGCACGGTTTTCTCGTTCGTTGGCGAGGAGAAAACTATGCAAGCTTATTCTGCGGCGTTGAAGGTCGCTCAGAAGATCGGTTACAGAAGCGGAGTGGTGAAGGGAATCAGAATGGGATCGACTTATTGCATCATATTTTGTTGTTATGCGTTGCTGCTATGGTATGGAGGATTGCTCGTGAGGCATCATGATACTAAGGGAGGATCGGCAATAGCTACAATGATTTTCGTCGTCATTGGTGGATTGTATGTGGCATGGTTACCTTTTATCTCTAAATTTTTAGGCCGTGTTTGAAAGGGTAGTAATTTTCTGTGTGTGAATTGTAGGGCACTGGGGCAATCGGCTCCCAGTCTGACGGCATTTGCCAAGGCAAAATCTGCTACAGTGAATATCTTCCAAACCATAGAGCATGTGCCTAAAATTGACAGTAAATTATTCTATCGAGCTACACCGTCCACACCATTGGTCAAGTGGAGCTACGAAATGTGAGTTTTTCGTACCCATCCGCACCGAAATGTCCATTCTCGGTGGGTTTTTGCTCAACATTCAAGCGGGGAAAATCAGAGCCATGGTTGGTAGGAGTGGCTCGAAAAAGCACCGTAGAAAACGTGAATCGTGGAAGGCTATAAGTATAAGATGAGTTTCGTAAAGTGTTACAAATTCGTAAAAGATCCCATGAAAACTTTCTAACAAAGATGTATGGAGGAATGGTTGAACTTGTTGCAATGCCTTCTTTCACCCGAAAAGAATATTATCAAGAAAGTCTCATCTCAAATGGCTTTAATCGTGGAAGAAGATTTAGACCATACCTATCAGAATGGACGTTCCTTCTTGAGAGATTTGAAGCTTGTTACTACCCAGATAGCAACCAAGGACTGGACCCCTGTTGATTTGAAGCGTGTTGCCATGAAAGTGAATATCCTTCATAAAAATTTGGAGTCTGTTGTGAGGGAAGGACAACTCTCTATGTCAAGAGCCAGCAGGGTGCTTGTGAATTTTGACACTCAAGAAGAAATACATGATGTTCCAATAGAGCTTGGAGATCTCTTGATTGAAGTGCAGGATAGTGGGCTGGAGCTTGCACCTACAGAAGAATCCATTTCAAATGATAAAGTCTTGTCCGATCTAAGATCAAGGCTAGGCACAATTTTCAAAAGAAAAGGTGTAAATGGTGACCAATGGCACTCTGTGTTTCAGAGTTTCTTAGGGGCTTTGATAGAGAGACGGTGTGATCGTGTTCAAAAGTGGCTCTCAAACACAAAAATTTCTGATGTACGTAAGTTGCAATTAGAGGCGGTTGCAACCCTCCCTAGCAGAGCTCAAACAGGTCTCTCTCATCGTGGTTGCAAGTGCTTTTCTGTTTCGCGATGCATTCTACAATGAAAGGCCATTCCTCGATCACTCCTGCATGGGAAATCATGCATGTATAAAGAATCGCACATATTGTTCTCTTGAAATAGGCCTAGCTGAAGTGGAGGAATGTCGTAATGTGGTGGGTCATGAAGAGATCATGATTACAAAAGGAGAAACCATACCTGCGGCAAGATTTGAAATGGAACTTTAAACGGTGGTTAGAAATTCTATATCACAATGTTTGACATGCTAAAAAGGCTTCAAATCGACCCTTACATCGCTTTATGCTTTCAACATCCTCTCGAATTTTGGAGCATAAAAGAAAGCTGTCTCGAGATGTCCATGTATACATAATTGGTGTTTACAAAACATTAAATCAATTCACAGACCTCTAGTTAAGGAAGAAAACAATGTTACTTTCATTTTTGGTGTTCAAGCAAAGCTAAGTTAGGGATTATCCTCGTAAATAGAAAGAAGACTGGAATTAGAATGATATCCGAAAAGTAGAAATTGTAGAGTAGTTAGCAATTCTATATCACAATGTTTGACATGCTATAAAGGCTTCAAATTGACACTACCATTCCCAAGTGATTCCAATAGTTATGTAAACCAAGAGATACGACATACAAGTTTCCATGCTGTCTTAGAGTAGCATATGGATTTAACAAGATGGACACTAAGATGGGTGCAATGCAAAAATGTATTGTATATTTTATGTACTATGGTGTGCAATTATGTGCTATACATTAACATAGGCTCCGTATTCAATCAAGTAACATATGATTTCTATTCATCATTACCCATTTGCAACAAATTTTCTATCTTATGGGTTTGCTATTCTTGTTTCAATACCCCTACCACAGAACATATTATGTTTATATAAACAACGACACTGCAACAAAAACAAGTATCACTGTCCCCAATCAGTTATACCTACATCCTCAAGATGATTTTGATAATAGAATGATACATATTAATTCTAAAAACAAATATTAGACATTCTTATAGTTAGGTAGATGAAAATTTAAGGCAACAGTAATGCCATAAAACATATATTAGACATAAATAAGTCTCGATTAATTTGTTTGAAAGAGATAGAAGGCCTACTGTGCAAGCTTTTTCCTTCATATCAATTGTCAATCGAATGGCCGACAAACCGCCATTGGGAGAAATTGTTCCCATAATAGCCCGAGAATCACCAACGTGTGCAATCACAAGGTCCTTACCCTGATAGAACACAATGTCAAAGATAAGCTGTTGAAAGAGAGGTGTAGGTGGTGAAAAAAATGTCAATCATCAATAAAACTAATTTATTCCTAACTCTGCTGAATTTCCATCATTGAAAAACTCTGCAAGCCAAAAATAACTACAATAATATAGAGAGCATTATAGTGGAATGGACTCCTGAAGTTATGTGGGATATGCCACTTTGTTTGTAGACAACACTAATGAAACACTTGCAAAGTATCACAAGGTAAACACCACAGGAAAGAGAGAGCTCACAAGGCATAACCGTAAAACCTGTGCCGAGTTTTATACCTCCGACACTTAAATTCTTTACTATCGTTAGCCATCACCTGATATACACCCACAAAAATTAATAAACCATCTTGCCAAATCTTTAAACAACAATTCTTTATTAAAAATGCCAAATGATATGGACTCATATCCAAGTCTTAAACATAGAAGAAACATAATTCTTAAATCATCATGCCAAATGATATGGACTCCTACAAGTCTTAAACATACAACACAGTCATCAGTCTTAGAAGTTGGGAATTTACGCCGCCATGCATGGACTGCAGACTCAACTACCATTTTAGCTGCAACAGCTCTAGTGGATGCTGACGAAACAATATTTACAACTTCCAGATTGCTGAGAACATCCCATACCTAGAACAATAAAGACTATTGATTTAGAAAGCATATTTCAAGCATTGGAACACAAAACTTACATTACAAAACTAGTCTTCCTCTTTCATAGATCATAAAGTATTTCAAGGCAGAAGATTTACCCCGTCGGTTGCAAGCACAATAAACTGATCTCTATTTGTTAGCCGACCTGTGTGCTACTTCAGGGATAGCAATAACACCAAATTCCTTCAAACAAAAGTCTCCGAACGCTCGGGTCATTGCAAGACCAGGAGACTTTTCATTTGGTAACCATACTCTATGCACATGTGGTTCATCTTGTAAAGCAATCACTCGAACCTTACATTGCTTTATCCTTTCAGCTTCCTCTGAATTTTGGAGCATAAAAGAAACTTTGTCTCAGATGTCCATGCATACATAATTGGTGTTTACGAAACATTAAATCAGTTCACAGACCTCTAGTTAAGGAAGAAAACAATGCCACTTTCATTTTTGGTGTTGAAGCAACTAAGTTAGGGATTATCCTCAGAAATAGACAGAAGACTGGAATTACAATGATATCCGAAAAGTAGAAATTGTACAGTGGTTAGCAATTCTATATCACAATATTTGACATGCTAAAAAGGCTTCAAATCGACCCTTACACTGCTTTATGCTTTCAGCATCCTCTGAATTTTGGAGCATAAAAGAAACTGTCTCGATGTCCATGTATACATAATTGGTGTTTACAAAACATTAAATCAATTCATAGACCTCTAGTTAAGGAAGAAAACAATGTTACTTTCATTTTTGGTGTTGAAGCAGCTAAGTTAGGGATTATCCTCAGAAATAGAAAGAAGACTGGAATTAGAGTGATATCCGAAAAGTAGAAATTGTAGAGTAGTTAGCAATTCTATATCACAATGTTTGACATGCTATAAAGGCTTCAAATTGACACTACCATTCCCAAGTGATTCCAATAGTTATGTAAACCAAGAGATACGACATACAAGTTTCCATGTTGTCTTAGAGTAGCATGGATTTAACAAGATGGACACTAAGATGGGTGCAATGCAAAAATGTATTGTATATTTTATGTACTATGGTGTGCAATTATGTGCTATACATTAACATAGGCTCCGTATTCAATCAGTAACATATGATTTCTATTCAGTCATTACCCATTTGCAACAAATTTTCTATCTTATGGGTTTGCTATTCTTGTTTCAATACCCTGAACATATTATGTTTATATAAACAACGGCACTGCAACAAAAACAAGTATCACTGTCCCAACTGTCATACCTCCATTATCGCTGAGCTCGAACTCCATTTGAAGAGAAACAGGGTTCTGTATTGAGTGTATTCTTAGCCTGCTGAGTACATAGGTATGTCATGTTAGTATTTTCCTGCTCAGCACTTATACAGGTGGTCACTGCAAACTCCATTGAACTAGCATGTGGCGTCTTCATCCTAGGATGTGAAAAATTCAACAGATTCATCAAGAAGCCAAGACTGTTGAGGAGGAAGATATACAGACACAGTTTCAAGTTCTTAAAACCTTTTGCCTATCCTCTAAACAATTCATATGCATTAGATATGCTTCCATGTTCTGTACAGACATCTACTACGGTACTTGCAACTACATCAACAAGAAACCAAAATCATGGTATTAGGCCAGGTTTTCAATTCCTATGTCAAATGACAAATTTAAAATTATAGTTCACGAAATTGAAACTGTATTTTTATGCACTTTTCAATTTAAAAGTATCTATAGCCCTCATCCTCTAAATCTGCATAGTTGTATGCTCATAAAATAGAAATAAAGCTTAAATGGTGTGGTCATGTTCTAAACTGTTTTAGTATGTCAAAGAGTGGGAGCATCCCTGCGAAATCCATCTGCTGCATATATTGCAATTATGACAATGCTTGATACCACATCTTTTTCACGCTTTCTTTGAAACAGTACATGTGCATTAGGTATGCTTTGACATTTTGTTGGCCATTGCATGTTGAGAGCAGCAAAACAGAACTGCAGCGGGGGTTTTCATCCCTGTTGGCCATTGCGCCAATGTGTTTCATTAGGGATGACATATTCATGAATGTCAGGCCATGTTTGCAGGCCTTACATCCATATTCTGCTAAAGCAAAGGGGCAATATCAGGTTGTATAAGATATATGTACATGTACTCATACCCATATATTCACAGAGGTCTCTATACAAATATATTTCATCAATTTCTTGTGTCTGTGGCAGCATCACTTGTATGGGTTTCATGAAGTCTGCTGAGAGTTGTAGATATCTGAAAGATTTCATCATTACAGATGAATATCCCACCAAGTTCTTTTAGACAGATATACTTGAGAAGGCTGCTAAGGGCACTTGGCAGCATTGATACAATTGATAACCGCAAGGACTTGAATTTGCTGAAGAGGAGGACGAGGATCAAGCTTGCAGCAGACATATCACTGGCCCTCACATCCAATGGGAGCCTTTGGAGCCATGCCCTGATATAAAAAATCTCTAAGATTAACGAGGATAAGTCCCTCTTGCAGAAGATTATAGGCAAGAACAAGGTGAGATACAGGCAGAAATTGAAAACAAATAAAAACGTTGAGTGCTGCTATGGTACCCACATGCAGAAACTCATGGTTGGCAGGAGGAGAGCAATGAAAAGATCATTCATGAAGAAGACGAAGCCTTCTCCATATGAACTTGCAAGGAGCTTGGTATTGATGTCTATTACAAGAAGCGGTAGACTACATCATATCCCTCAGAACTCAGGTAGAAGTCATGCAATCCCTTGCAAATATAGCCAAAAATTCTCGTTCAACAATAGGTAACACAGGGAGTGGTCCTTTCCTTCACTATCAACCTACTAGGAAAGAAAAACACAATGAAAGAAAAGACATGCATTACATGATCCAAGGCAATAGAACTTACAGGAGGCACAGAGGGATGTCCATAAATTCCTCCAGGAAAATACACAACAGCACATGGAGGGGCTATCGCATAAGGTGACAATAATGGCTAAGACCAGTACATTTACCACTCCATAATATTAGTTGAATGCTTCAACAACATACTTCCTAAAGATTCAGAATAAACACTGAAAATATAGAAAAATTATACTAAATTTATCTTTTTATTCTTTGAATGCAAATAAGGTGGACATGGATCTTAGCCAAATAAAATAGCAATCCTTACCTGTGGTGTAGAAGATGGCTTTTCCATCTTTGCATGTGTTCCTCCTTCCCCTCCTACCTGTGGTGTAGAAGATTGTTTTCCAGACTTTGTTGGGGTTCCTCCTTCCCCTCCCATAGCCAATTCAAGTAAGAAACTGATTCCAAAGTCAGGGAAATAATAATAATACATAGCTAATAATACAAATCTGATTAGAAGAAGCCTACAAATTTAATAATACAAATCTGATTAGAAGAAGCCTGCATGAGTTTGCATCACACATCTGTGAAATTAAAATATGGGATGGATTTTCATCACACATCTGTGAAATTAAAATTTCTTATCCACATTTACTGTACATGGCTATCAAAGGAATAGGAATGAACTCAGACAGAAAGAAAAGCTCAAGAAACAGATATACTAGCAAGCCTTGAAGTGCAATCTCCAAGAAGTGCAGTTTGTACTCACGTGCATGCAGGTCTTCAATATAGACAAGTTACTAGTTATGTTGAAGACACATACAATGTATCCTCGCAGAAGTTACTGATTTGATTGGTAAGGTATAATTCAAATTTTTACAAGTTCACTAGTATACTTAAAATTCAAATCATAAAACAACCAATAAGTTCACTGGTAATGAAATAGCCAATAATTCATAAAATAACAGTCAATTTAAATCTATTTAGCCGGATAGGAAAAATGTCTATTCTTTTTTGTCCTCTTTTGACGAGGAACTATAATAGATGGTGCAACATGATAATCATCCTGAACTCTTGTCTGTTGGATTTCTGGGTTGTTTTCCAGATGAGTTCCAAGAAGGTCAATCGATTCATTTTGTCCAGCAACAAAATCATCACATCCTTCTGTGGCATCTTCATGTTCACTGTCAGTTGCACCCTTTAAGGAGTTTGATTGTTGCACATCCTATTAAACAACATACTTTAGTTAATTAAATTATCACAACATTGATACTTAAATGTTTTATTATGTCATCAAATACTATAATAAACTTACCTCAGATTCATGCTCAATGACCAATTTCTCCCCTCGATCTATCATATGTTGCCGGAGCCCTTGGGAACCATGCATTAGTGCATATTTCAGATCTTCATCTGAAGCTTCCTTTCGAAAGTGGTGAACCTAAGTGTACAAAGACATTTTAATTTATCAAGTATCATTTGTCATCCAATACATTCAAGTCACCGAAAAAATATAAAAAAATTAAATGAAATTATTCACTTACCAAGCTCCCACGAATACTATTATACCCACCCGACCCCAATTTATGGGACCCAATACTTGACAACCTAGCTTGGGTAGCCTTTGTTGTATCTCGAAGGCATCTTTTACCTCCTTCTCGTGCAGATGGCATGTAGTTTGGATTTTTGAAGGACTTTCTCTTGAATTTGGCATCTTTGATAAGCTCATCCCATGTTGTTTGGTTAGTGATCCAAGCTGGTCGGGGATATCTCAAGTCATTTGTTAGCTTTGACCTTATTTTGTCTCTTTTAGAATGAATGAATTTCCGTGCATAATCCATTATGAAATCCTTGTTAAAACCGGGATTTCCAAACTCTTTTATGACATCTTCAAAGAGTTCATCTTTCTTAGAATTGGCTTGCTTTCTCCAATCCACTTGTATGGTATTTCCAAATAGGCATTCTGCGCGATGAAATAGAAATTGGAAAAATTTCGACCCCATTTCATCTTTTAAGACATTTCCATCCGAGGTTAACAAGATTGTAACCTCTTTCTTTCCTTTTGTGTTCACTGTGGAGATTGTTGCAGTCGTAGGGGTCACAGTAGCTTCCCCATTAGGTACATCAGGGGGCATGCCATTTTCTTCCTGTATGTATAGAGCATGAATGTTTGTTAGGACTATTGTAAACCATGCAATATGAAAAATTGTTGTTATGACTGTTTTATAGCACATGAATGATAATTAGGACTGTTAGGAATATTTTATACATAATTAATTATCATAAGCATACCTGTTCAGGTGCAGCAAGACCTGTACTTTCCAGCAATGTAGACTCCAATGCATGAATTTGCTTAATTACTTCCTGTCTAACTTCATAAAATTCAGGAGTATCTGGTAGGAGCGTTAAAATTTTGGCTTGTGATTCTATGATACTTGTCAAGGAAGCATGTTGTGGTGTTGGAGGGTGAATTTGAGAGAACCCACACATGAAGGGTTACTCCTTAACTCTGGTGCTATACTATGTGTTGGCATGCTTGACGGAATTGGAATACTAAATGTTTCAATGTTGGATGTAGAAAGTATGGTATGGGATTTACTTGTGGCACTCTCATGTTAGGATTTTCTAGTGCATATGTAGAGGGCCTACCACGATCCTTCAAAATATCATAAAACAAAATTATTAATAGTAAAAAAACTTCAAAGTTGCATGTAACATTGAACAGCTTCACTAACAAATGAATAATAACATATGCAATACTAAATTGGTAAGGTATGCTTTGACATTTTTTGTTATCATTGCATGTTGAGAGCAAAAACAGAACTGCTTTGACATTTTGTTGGCCATTTCATGTATCCAAAAATATATATATTCAAAAGGACCAAAAGGTGTGCATCTTCATATAATCTTCAATAAGGAAACATTTAATGAAACAAGGAAACATGTGCAATGTATGCATTGACATAGAGAAAAAAACATTAGCAATCCACTCATAAAATATATCAAATTGTGTTATGTCCTTACAATGAATTTAAGGTTTACATTATGATTAAATAAAATCATCTTCATCTGACATTACAATTTCCTCATCTGGAGGCATGAATACACCATAATTAATGGGCCCCAGATCCACAAATAAATTAATACCATGGTTCTCATGATCTTCATCCCCTTCAGCCATAGGTAAATGATGATCAATAAACTCATCATGTTCATGTATTTGATCACCAAAATGTTGTTCTTGTCCTACTGGAACTTCATCTTGTTCATATTCATCATCAATAGTCATGTTATCATCATCCTCCACTTGGTCATCTATGTCTTCAAGTGGATCTTCTACCTCTTCAATTACATCATGGCCTTCTACATCTTCGGAAAAGGTGACTCTTCGTCCTCTTGGATCATAATCTATCACAAAGGACCAGCCAGGGTGTTCTAAATTTGGAACAAGAAATATTTGACTGCATTGGTTTGGAAACACATAAGGTTCAGAAGTAGATTCAAACCTCGATGTATTTATCATATTGAATCCATTCTCATGCAACAAAATAGTTTTGTCAAGGCCCACTTCAATGAGCCTATACCATTCAACACGAAAAATAACTTTTTTAAAAGATGTGAAATCAAGCTCTATTATATCCTCCAACACTCCATAATACCGAAGTGTACTCGTGATTGTGTTTGTGTCATATGCATGTGAACGACACTCCACTTCAAATGGTGCTGAAATTCCACTATCATAAGTTTTCCGCTTCTCATCGATCTTCCTGATTCGAAAATGATGACCGCTAATCCACATTGCTTTGTAATATGTTACCTAAATGCATATGTACATATTATCCAATTAGATTCAAGGACACAAAGTTAACTAACTAGTTTCAACGATAAAAAAATCTTTAGATTAAACAATTTTCATCATAATACTTTATTTGTATATTACCTCCCCATTTATAGATCCTTTAACGAAATCTACTTGTTTTTTTGTCACTGCTTTCATTCCCTTGGTTGCCTCGTGTTCAACATTTGTCTTTAACCAATGCCATGAGCATCTATCTGGCCATTTTATTTTATGGCATGCAGGAAGTCCTCTATTAGAGTTTTGACCATGTCTATTATATATATCAGCCCATGCCTTCTCATCTTCTATTTTCTTTTGTTCAACATACTTCTCCATCCATTGTAACATAAATTTAGAGTTGTATGCAACATACAAATGCAATGACTCCCACTCCTTAGCATCTACAACAAAAAGTATTTAACTAATCATTGATCTAACCATTCTTTAAAGGATGCATCATACAATACTTAGGATTAAAAACTACTACTAACATTTAAGATTACCTTTTATCCTCTTTGAAGTTCCTTGACCCTCTAGTTTTCTATCTCCAATGGATTGAGGTTGTTGATCACCCCATAATCTTGGAGCCTCCAGATGCAATTGAGGCAAGTACTCAGATAAATGAACCATGGTTTGAAAAACCATGTACCCTTCAACCATAGAACCTTCAGGTCGAGCTCTTTGCCTCACAAAATGTTTTAGGACCTTCATATATCTCTCTACAAGCCACATTGTCCTGAGATGGATGGGCCCACATTGTTCAATCTCTTCTACCAGGTGTATAAGGTAGTGCTCTTGAGAATTGAAGAAACTTGGAGGGAAACACATTTGAATGTCACACATCAAAAGAGCAACATTCCTCTTCCAATAGTTCAGCTCATCTGGATGTATCTCTTTAGATGATACCCACCTATAAATTTTAGTAACAAGCATTAACATATCACCAGTTATAATATTTGCAAAATATATGTTAAAACAATTATAAAGACATTGAAAATGATATTTATAGAAGGAAAAAAATTAATTATTGAATAACAAATGATGGTTTATAATACCTCAAATATTTGGACAATTTGTAAATTGTTTGTGCGATGTCATGGTTGAAAGTGCTTTGTATTGTTGTAGGAAGCACATACTACACCAACATTGAAAAATAGCGTTTAAAATATATATTATCTTCTACATTACTAATATATTGAAAATTTCAATTATACTACCAAGAAATATAAGATATCATGAATTACCTTTATCCAATTATGCCAATCATGTGTTTTCATTCCAGAAAACTCTGAACCATCTCTTGTGAATACGGTTTTTAATGTCGCACCAAAACCAGTTGGAAATCTTATGGCACGCATAGTATCAAACATATATTGTTTCTCCTCTGCTGTAAGAACCCATGGCACAAGATCATATGTGTTATTTTCATGTAACCACATGTTTGGCATCATATTGACGGTTTTGAGGTCCTTCCTTAATTTTATTTGGTCTTCATTGTTGGTTCCCTTTAGATGTTTCCATAAGCACTCTGCCACATTTTTTCCAATATGCATTGTATCAAATAGATGAGCTATTGGGAGATGCTCGTAATAATCTAACTTATAAAACTTAGATAGTCTTTTCATTCCCAATGGATAAGCTCTCCCTTCCTTTTTGTCATATGCTGATTTCCACCTCAAAGGGTTCATCCTTTTGGCCGCCTCCTTTCCTCTTCCTTTCCATTGAACTTATTTTTCTCATGCATGCGATAACGATGGTTTTGAGGTAAGAAGTGTCTGTATTCATCGTACACGGTTTTTTTAAGATCCTTTGATTGCCTAGATATGTGTTTGGCCCACATGATGGACAACCATGTTTCCCTTTAGTCTGTAGGCCTGAAAAATTAGTATGGAAACCATATTTAATTAATGGGCAGCAACATAAATAGAATGATTACAAATGAATATGATAAATAGATTACCACAACACACAGAGAGCCCCGAGCATCGTGAATTGTCCACATAAGTATTGCATGAAAAAGGAAGATCCTATCATTGCTAGGTCTCGATACATCATACATGTTGACACCCTTCCATAATTCACATAGCTCATCAATGAGAGGCTCCATGTATGTGTCCATATCTTTCACCTGGTGTTTTCCTATGAATAAAATGTGAATTAAAATTTAAATATATTCATGTAAATGTACATCATTTTCAAGAGAACATAACACTAAGAAGTTCATATACCTGGTATTATTAGAGTTAGCATTGCATGCTCTTTTTTCATTGCCATCCAAGGGGGAAGATTATTGTTAACAAGGAAAACCGCCAAACAGAGTATGTTGTTCTAAGATCTCCGAAAGGATTGACACCATCCATTCCAATGAAAGTCTTGCATTCCTTGGCTCATTTCTTAAATCAGGCCATTTTTCTTCAAGCTCCTTCCAATCTTTGCTATCAGCCACCATACGCATGACACCATCTTGGCTCCTTCTTAGTGCATGATAGTCCATAAATTTTGCCAAATCTTTACATTTGAACATCCTCTCAAACCTCGGTGTTATTGGAATGTGGCGTAGAACCTTATAAGGAACTTTCTTGGACACTTGATCTTCACGATATCTATTGGTGAAACATATTGGGCATTGTTGTAAATTTTCATTTTCACCATAGTATAAGATATGGTCATTTGGACATGCATCATATGTTTTGTACTCCATCCCAATGTCTTTCATTGCTGAAGATACTTCCTTTTGTGAACGAGGCATCTTATTTTCCTTTGGAAGTATCTTATCTGCCAAAAGTCTGCATAAAACAACAAAAGATCTTTATATTATTCACTATACACAATATTCAAAACTTGAATGACATGGAGAGATATAGTTTAGAGGAGTTTAAAATATACCTCAAGATATCAGTGAAGCATGTATTCGTCATTCCATGCATAACTTTCAAGTTCAAAAATAACATAAGTGTTGCCAATACAGACAAATTTGCATTTGGGTAAAGAGGCGTCCTAGCAAGTTGAGTTAGGGGTGAATCATCAACTTCTTCAGCATATGTGTAGAAGTCTTGTAAAAATTCGTTCACCCCATCCTCATTTAATTGAGAAGTGGTATCACCCATATATGTGTCTTCTCCTTCATTGTGAGTGTCACTATCATCATTGTCATATGCCCTTTCATCAACATTATTATGAACTTGGATTGGCTAAACATTACAATATCATTTAAAATAGTTAATAATAATGCGATATGAAAAGTTTATATTTTTTAATAACAAGCATTTTTGAAATTTCATTATAGTATACCTCTTCTATATAAACTCCATACTTCAACCTATGGATACCAACGAGTCGACGCTTCTTTAATTTTCTATTTTTGCACTTTTCACAAGTACAATATATCATTTCATTAAAATATTCATTTGTCCCTGGAGTAGGTCTTGGTATATGTTCATCTGAACATTCAGATGAAGATATACTATTTTCCTGCATAAATCATATACTTTAAATAATGAGCATCTACCTCTCAACTTGAGACTTTTATTTTTATAGTTTGGAAATGGGTAATTCTGTTATGATGTTTCCGTAAACTAAAACATCATTAGTTTGAACTATGAGATGCCTAAAACGCTCACTGTGGGTCTGAAACGTGGCTTATTTAACGTGGCTTGTTTAACGTGGCTTGTTAAATAAGCCACATTTCATAATCCATTTTTTGTAAGCTAAAATAGGGTCCATTATGAGTGTTATTTAAGATCTGAGTATTATTAAAAAAACTCATGACTATGATAATATTAATCTTTATTGAGATTAAATTCATTAAAGAAATAATACAAGTGGCAGAAAATGAAAGTACCTGTCTTTCCATTTTTTCCAAGAATAGTGGCTAATTAGGTAATAGTGTCCTACAAAAAAAAGTAACACTCGTCATAATAATAAAGAAAAATATTTTTAAAAAATGAATAAAAGTATCTGCACGTTCTAATTATTTACCAATATATCTAGGACTAGAATGTCATCTTATCTTACCTTCTTGCACTAAAGCCACTCCACACCAACTAGAGCAAGAGAAGACAATGAAACCTGGAAAAAAAGAAAAGACGAAGAACTTAGACAAGGAAAAGCAATCTAATTTATTAAAAATGAAAACAAAATAGCATGAGAAGGTCCACATATTCAAAACCATGCTGCAATAAGACCTATGATAAGTTACAAGGTTAACTTGGAAGCAAACTTGAATCTTGGAACTTATCATAGGTCTTTGTTTTCATTACAAATAAAGTAGATTGCTTTTCATTGTCTAGTATCCAGTATCAATCCAATTTATACTCTACAAGCTCCGTCATTATAATATCTAATGACCAAATATGTGCCTTGATAAGAGGCTTCTCTGCCCAAATGTACAAGTCATGAAATATTTTAATTCCTTTCTCAAATGAAAGGAGGGCAGAAAAGCCTCTTATCAAAGCACGTATCTTGTGATTATATATTATAATGACAAGAGATTATTCTACTTTATTATTGTGTTACTCCACTTAATCTTTTCGAATATAGCTTTTATTTCTGATCTTAGAATTTTCCAAACCCGAGAATAAGTTACAGTGTGCTCAGCTGTAATGTATTATAACATTAAAACTATACTAACAACGAGGAACATTAATCAAGCCTAAAGAGTTAGGCAACATCCAGAATACATCAGCAGTGTTAGGCAACATCCAGAATACATCAGGGCATTGAAAAAGGCTTGGGCAGCATATGCAAGGCTTCGTGGCTTCAACATGCAAGATAGAAGTGTTGCACAACAAGAGACAAGGTCCCAAGGTTTCGTACGACACAAATAGTGATGCACAGCTAAGTATAGGCTTGCGCAACAAGGTTAAGCCTTTGCAGATTGGGTAGGCATCTGTGGCTTCTATAAAAAAGAGTCAAGGCACTAAGGTTTGAGTGGCATGCTCAAACGTGGAGCGGCATTCTACAAGTCTGTATTCAAGTGGATCTAAATGTTTTTGGATGATAAAGAATTGTTTGTGAACCTGGATGTTGTTACATCACATTGACATGCCTCTAGTATGTTCCACATAATTGAGGCAATCTCTAATCCACATTGCATAATCTTATGTGCTATAAACAGAAGTGAAATTTATGTTGTTAGCTATGATCAACCAACAGTCCATAAAGTGAATATGATACATTCACACACACAAAGAATAATGTAACTAATAAAAACTGAAATTTTAATCATACTATAGCTCTGTACAGAGTAAATCTTGGAGAAGAGATGTAAAACTATGCAAACTTGTCCCTCCCAATACTGCAGCACATATTTATGTACAAACTTTGCAGACAAAAACATTAAAAGGAAAAGATGAGACAAATCATCTTCAAAAAAAAAATCCACAAAAGAAAATATGGAGTGACACTTGATATTGATGAAAGATTTGTTGATCTCCTGAGCATGCAGAGAAGGCCACTATACTTGTTGAATTCCCACCTATAAGAAAATTGGGGGTTAGAGAACTGTTTCAGGAACATCAAGTAGACCTCCCAAACTCAAAAGATAAGAGCCCCGGTGGAAATTTTCCGGGCTTTGATACAATTTTATGAATCGGTGAAAATATACAAATTTTGTTATTTTTGCTATAATTGTAATTTGAGTGGAAAAAATGCCTCATTTTTCTAAAGAAGTCCTAAGTATGAGCGCATACATTGTCCAAGCATCGCTAATCTTGTTGAGCATAAAGGCAATGAAAGTTTTTGATGGTATTCTCGAGGTATCTCTGAAAATAAAGACGGACGTTTATGCTCTGCAATGGACATCGATGCCAACAAGTTTGAAGGGGTCCTCACTTTCCAACAACCAAGAGAAAGAAATGATTTTAGTGCAGTTAAAGGGTAGGTGATGACAGATGATGCAAAGAAGCCAATATCTTCTTTGGTGGTTGAATCCGACCTCAAGTTTACTTGTAGCGCTGCAGAGCATATGATTACCATTGAAAGCCCTTTCCAAAGGAAGCAAACATTGCCATTTATTCGTTATGAACAAGAAGTAAATGTACAGTGCTCCAGTCAGTGCTTCTTCTCAGCAAAGATCCATGGAAAAGCGTGGTTTCAATGACGACCTACATCAAGAGAAACTAAAGGCTTTTTTGGAGAGAGTGAGAAACTTAAAATTGAACTCATTAACTGGGGGGACTATGCGAAAATACAAGTGGAGGGGGTTGTTCAATTTGTTAATAACACTGCTGCTCTCTTATCAATACGTAGTTGGGTAGAAAACATGATTCCCATCGAGTTAAAGAACCTTGAAAGAAATATTGCTTTCACTGCCTTTTTGTTGATTCATAACGAGCATTTGGCTCTTACATTTATGGAAGAGCATTTGTCAACTTGCAACAATACTTAATAATCAATGCCGACCGAGATTCATCATGAGGCCAAGAGGTTTAATGTCAAAGTCATAGGGAGAGGGGTTGTTCTCTCGAGAACAGTGTGAAGCTTCTATATTAATCAATCAATAGATCATGAGATATCAAGTTAAAGGAAGAAATGCTCTTTTTATCTCATGATACCCTCAAAATCATGTGTTGCCAAGTCTACAAGGAACAAGAACACAAGTTTTGGAAAACAAAACGTAAAGGTTGTCTCATGAAACTCAGTGTGCAGGAAAACAAGAAGAAGCAAGTATAGGAGTTGCTAGTGTGCTCTCTTATAAGAAGAGATTAATAGATTTGTACAAGATTCAAAGAAGAAATTGTCAGGGGTAACGGATGAAAGTCTAGTGACCAGATTTATTGAAGAAATTACGACTAAACGTTTGTCGCGTCTAAATCCGCTGAACTGGTGGTCAAATTCTGAAGCGGAGCTGAAGGTGAAGGTGTCAACTGTAGAGGAACATCAGTTCGACGTTATGTGGAAAGCGTGTGAGCTAACTCCTATGAAGAAGGATCTAAATGAATTGAACAGCAACTCTGAGACGCATCCAATTGTCCCAACATGTGGGGAGCCACTTGAATTAGTAGCCATCAATCCTGAACAGGAAAGGTTATTAAAAGTCGCAGTCCTCAAGTCCGGCGAGTTGATGGTTTTTATTCACAACTTCAAAGATTCTTGCCTGTATCTATACCGATGTCCCAAGGTCGGCTACAACTTGAATAACACGAGTTGTCCTATATATACATTTAGGAGGGGGTTCGATTTGCTGGCTCTAGATGAATCTACACGCTATATGGCTCTATATGGAAAAGAAAGGAGCAAGATAGTAATATACAAGTTTGATGAATCATTTCGGAAGGTCTATTGGACTGGTGTTGAGGTTAATCTTGAATCATATAAGGGGAACAAGATCATTACATGGATGCATTTAATTCCATGGAAAATGGAGCTGCTCTTGGTTGATGTCGGAAACAGGGCAAGAGTAGTAGAAATCCATGATGAAGGCAAAGCATATTTCTCTTCCGATGCAGCGGCCTCCTTTTAAAGCATGCATCTCTGCTGACGGCTATTTCTTCATTGTGTTCAGGCAATTCCAATGTTCAGGTAATGATGTTGATGAGCACCTTGTCGGAAGAAGACATTCAAGTCCTGGGGTCATGTTAGAAATTTATGTTTTGGGTGATAACATGAGCTACTTGAAGACCATTCATTTGAATGGACAAGCGGGCAATTTATCTGATTTGGATCTGCTCGACATGAAATTTACGAGCTTCGGATCACAAAATCAACTTTTACTATACAGTCCTGCAGATGCCCTTGGTGTTATTTCTTCCCATGTGTTGAAAACTGCTTTAGCTAGGGAAGTTGTGCAGTTGCAACAAGTCAGTCATAACAATGCTCGTGAACTGGAAAGAGAAGAAACAGGAATTGTTGGTTCCTGCCCCTATTTAGGATACATATACCACATTTTTGACAAATTCGCTACAACTCCTGCATTGTTTCCAGATTATAAGAAGTGCATTACGTTCAAAGTGGTATTAGAAAGCAGCAGATCGGCTCCCTGCTATGGAGAGGCATGCATCAAATATTTAGAAGCACTTATTAGACAACTTAAGGCAGGTAAAGATAAAGATTTTACAAATATGAAGATTCAATTCCTAACCGACAATGTAGAGAATTACCTGATATCAGTTCCAGCAGAGGAACAAACCCCTGTGAAAATGGGAATGTGGGTTCGCAAACTTGTATGCCTCGTGCCCGTTCAAATAGCTCGTGCAGAAAACAATGCCATGGTAGCTCTCTAGGATGGACTTCAAATACCCCATGATATTAGCTACGTGGACAGCGTATCGCTTGCTAATTCTATACGCTTTGGCTTCTATGATGCTGTTCTCAACAGCTGGAAGGGTGAAATTAAGGTTATATCCTCCATGGGAAAGCAGAGCAGCGGAAAGTCATATTTGCTGAACCATCTTTCAGAGTCTCTTCTGGATGTTGCAGGGGGCAGGTGCACTGATGGTGTCTGGATGACAATTACAACATGTGAAAATGGAGATGGCCAGGGGGACAGCAGGTACTTGTATGTACTCTTAGACTTTGATGGACTGGGCAGCTTCGAACGAAGCGAACAGGAGGATATGCTCCTCTCTGTTCTCAACGCTGCTGTTAGCAATTTTACACTATTTAACAAAAAGGTATGCAATTTGTGGCCTTAAAATTCTGTAATGTTTTTTGTTTTAAATCCTGTTGCTTTGATAAGATGTACTTAGTTGAGATGAGGGGGGAATCCATTTTATGAAAAATAAAATATGAATAACCCATCCATCGTACACTTTCTTTCTTACCTGTTTCCGGTATTTAACAGGATTTTCACTTAGACAAGGACACAGAATCTGCATTCAGCCGGTTCCAGAATGGCATCAATTTGTTGAAGCAGGACAAAAATTTGTTTAAAGGTCTATTTTACATCGCAATCAAGGATGTTGATACATCGCAATCAAGTGTGTGTTGGGTTTATTACAATGGGTGTGGCAACGATTTGATTTCCTGCAAAGAATACAACGTTTGTGATTTTTTTAGTCTGTAATCAGCTACACTGTTATAATGTGTGTAACTGCACTGTGACACAAGGATATGATCTCCTCCAAATGGTTTAGAATGTCATTCTTATATTTCTCATATGGGTTGCTGTTAAGATGATGAAAGAAATATTGTATTCATGCATTAGGGCTTCCTTACTAGAATGATGTACTGGTTCAGATTAGGCTTTTCATATATTACCAGTGCAGGTCAGGTATCTCCGTACATGACTCCCAACATGATTATGGTGATACATAACTTATTGGACTGATTTGACAGAAACATTGTGATACCCAGTAAACTATGGACCCTAACATTAAGGTTGTCATACACAGTTATTTTTGCAGAATGGGCCCTAACATTTGTTTTTTCATGTACAATTTTGTTGCAGAATGGCATCAGAAGAGATTGAGCAATCAGTCAGAAGTCATGAAATCTGAAGCAATTATGAATGCGAACAACAATGATCAGAAACGCCCAAAGCTGGAAGATTTCTTGGGAGGAGCATTTGTAGGTGTTCAGTTTTCAGATGATGCAGAAACTCATCACATTCATACATCAGAACTGGATCAAATTTATGGCAAGGCACCTGCACCTGCATTCAGCAGAGATTCAGATCACAGCTCAGCAATGAATACCAGCATTGTGGGAGATCATATGCACGTCAATGGATTCTCAGACTTAACCAGTGATTCATCTAAGCACTCCCAGGATCAGTCTGACCAAGCTCATGCTTCGACTGCAATGCAAGACATATACAACAATAATGGGGATCAGGCCTACAACATGTTTTCAGACTGCAACCTCCAGCTTTCTCAGAGCTCAGTAAACAACAATAATAATATGCACGAGCTCTCAGATTTCAGTTTAATATGCATGATAAAAATGCATATTAAACTGGAAGCCCTGACATATTAAACAGATTTTTGGCATTTGCTAAGATTTTGGTAAATAAAAAGCAATATTTGGATCAACTAAGTGTGTTGAGATCATGCATCCTGTTGCAAAGAGGTGAATCCAGATATGAAATAATTAGGTACAGTAAGTTATTTCCCAAGGATGACCATCCAGCCAGATAGGCTTGTTGGGGATTAAAGAGATTGAGTTTAACTTTGTCATTGGTTGGGGCAGAGCTAGTAGAATATAGGAACTCTAGTTTAGTGTTATCAATTAGATCTTGTATGATTGTTTGGAGATAATAACAACAACTTTCCTAGCAGTACTGTTCCAACTGCTACAGAACCCATTGCAAATAAAGACTGTTTTGTTTTGACTATACCATGTCAGATAAAGTGGAGCACAGGCGGCGGCAGTATTGAAATAGAGGGAAAAAGATACAGCCACCGACACACCCCCCACTGAGCACACTATCGACGGCACAAGGTAATATAATGATTCTTATAAAAATTAAAGTTGTGCCAAGAAAACAAAATCTAATTAATAAGTATATCGGTGGTGCTCGAATTAGAAGACAACAAGATTGTGGTACTTTCAATCCTGTACACCTATGGAAGGCCTGACCCGTTTCTTGCAGAGGTACCCATTTTCTTGCAGAGGTGATCCAAGATTTCTAGGAATCTGGCCGAAGATCTTACATTTTACAAAATACATCAGAAACCCCTTGCCATCTGAAATACGAATGCTAAGCAAAGATCTAATATCAGACAGATCTAAAAAATGGCAGTTGAGAAATGTTCCCTAGAAGCTGCCACAAAATATACCCTCGAATCCTGTAAGGGACAGGTCGAAAACCAAACCATCGCGGCCATTTCTGTGCATAAATCTCTTAAATGCTCACTAAAACAAAACAAAACAGGGCAAAACGGCGGATACCTGCAGCTCGCCCTCCTCCTCTGCGCTGAAATCCGCACCATCTAGTGCATGCTTGTTTCCCTCCCGCCCGAGCTTGTTGGCCATTTTCCACGCCTCGGATTTTTCGCCAGTTCGCCCGCTTTGCAAGCCGCGCGCCTCAAATTATATTAGAGAGTTTTTTTAATTAAAAAAATACATTAAGGGTTTTTGAGACAAAAGTAGGAGGGGTGCATTAATTAGAGACAAAAATATATTTTTGTCTCTAATTAATGTCTCAAATACCCATGACCCCAGCTATTCGAGAGCTCTATTTATCTGATCTTAAGCTTCCCAAAGACCAACAAAATCCCATCTTTGACTACTTTCACAAAATTCTCATTACAGGCGCTGACTTGGTAAACAAATGTGAAAATATTTGCCCTCTTAACCTGATCACAAATTATAGGTATGTTTTGAGATCCTCTAGCTAGAGAAGGTGTTTCACCCATTTTCGATAATAAGGATGTCCGCATTATTAGCACAAAATTTGTGTTGCACAAATTTTTTGCTGATAAGTTGTGTTGCCTGCTCCTAAAATGCACCTTCACATTTGTTGTCTCTCAAATTTAGATATCAACATGCCTCCAATTTCTTTTAATGTTTACTTTTGCTACAAAAATGGCGGGGATAGAACTTTGGAATCTATTCTATCTCATTAAAAGAATTCCCCTCTCGGGCATTGGAGACTTATTGTTTGTTTGCGAGGAGAATTATTATTAGTAGTGTTGGCCTCGCAGAGGTCCTCCGCAACAACCAGGGAGCTCAATTCACTCAAGATTATGCTCTCACTACTTTTGCTCGGTGGGCTTCAAAAGCACTCCATGCAACCTACTGTAAACACGAAAGCAATCGAACTAAGAGAAATCATCGACTCGCAGAACGAAAAACAGGAGAAACGACTAACAATAAAAAAATCAAAAGCGGCCCTGGGCAGACAACAGAGGAGATAAATGCGGAAAAAAGTACCCTCCATTCAAAGTGACCTGTAGGCGACAGAGGAGATAAATGTGGCAGAGAGGACTGTACGATCGCCTTGATGTGGAGCACTTCCCATCGTGAAGATTTCAATGCATGCACGACTTCAAATATGGGCCATCGATTTGGACTCGGGTGTTAGGGGCCGGAGGGTTGATCTCAAATACAAACGCCTTCGGCATAAATATGCAATTTATTATTTATGTAGAACATTTTTTTGATGAAAAATATCTTATATTATATTAATGCAATAAGATACAAGATAGCTTTCAACAAAAAAGTGGGTGGTATGAGAGCACGCCCCAAAACCACGAATAAACTAGGCCGAGCCTAGAACAACAAAAGTCAAACTAGGCCAAGCCTAGGAAAGTACAACAAAACAAAAATATCGCTCTGACAAAAACAAAGGCAAAATCAAGCAGTAACTGCAAACATGCCCAATGCGAGCGGATCCTTATTATCCGGCACCCGAACTAGGTAGATCTTTGCCAGTGTCTAGAATCTCCCAGCAAAGCAGCAAGCTCTTCCTCAAGGTATGCTTCCTTGCGCGTAGGAATGGCGAGGTTGAGACTCGTAAATTTTCCGAAGGATGGCGGGGTGGTGGCGGTTGTCAGCGGCACATTGCGAAGTGCTTTAGAAGGAGTGTGGTGGTGAACCCCGCCACGACGACGCACGTGCAAGTGACTATGTCACCGACTTGGTCCGAAGAGCGGTAGGTGCGGCGAAAGGCACGACATTGGGATTCACTGCGTCGCCTCTACGAGTTCAAGGTAAGGAACACTTGGTGGGAGATGGAGGCACTTGGGAAACATTGCACAGGGCTTCCCCAGTGTCACAGTAGAGTCTAGAGGTGGTCCACCTCTAGTGCCACCTTGTTTGCTTGGACTTGAATCTGCAGAAGTACATTGGAGATCACCATAGATTTATTATAAATCGAGAAAGATTGATCAACTGTAGAATTAACAAAGAAAAAAGCATTTCTTTCTTTCCATATCCAAAATAAAATCTCCCCTCTGAAAACATGCCAAATCTGGGTGAACATAGGCAGAAGTTTGGGATTGTCTCCCAAGAGGATATGCTACCAAGTGAAACAGTGGGGTCGTGAGGGAAAGAAAAAAGTATGGATCCAGTTCCAGGTAATTTGAGCTTTGGGACAGAACCAGAAGACATGCAAAAGTGTTTCCAGATGCCCACAGAAGGGGCATTTGGGAGCTAGAATCCCAATTTGAACAAGACGGGCCCCGATAGGAAGGCCTTGGTGTAGAATACACCAAAGAAAGTGAGCAATTTTGGGCTCCACACATGTATTTCAAATAGTCTCAAACCATCTATCCCATGTAGACAAGAGTAGAGTGAATTCCCAATGAGTATTAAGTTTTTCCACCATGGGCAAATGGGGTGAGAGCCATCAATAGCCTTTGTTGGCTTTATAGTTACAGAAAGGAGTATCAACATACCACTTCCAATCTATCCACCAAGGGTGAGAGGAGTGCACAACAATCTTATGTAGCATGTGATCAGGAACCGAATTGATCACAGTATTGAAAGTATCATGATCTTGGTTGGAAAGCGAAACAAATCTTTTAAATCTTGCTAAGATAGCCAGGATTACGTGTTCTTGCAAAAGAAGTCCTCAATGGTGTCAATTTCGTGCTTGAATAATTTGAGCACGAAGATTCTTGAGACCTCTGTTAAGCATTGATCTTGGGATTGAAAAATTGGTGACCACCAGAGAGATTGTTGGTTAAGAGATAACACATTGTGAAATCCATCCCCTTTCCATAAAATCCAGGGTTTGAAACATTCCCACGCTTTCCAAACCCTAATCCTTTCCATGTAGGGGGACATAAGGAGAGCCTTCGCGATGCCATGTTGTATGAGAACTTTCCAAGCTTCTTGGCCAGTGATGCTTCTGATAATCCACTTAGCACAGAGGGCTTTCCCTTGGCGCTGAATGTGAATAAGCCCGAGGCCTCCGTAGGTGTGAGGAAAACAACATATATCCCAAGCTACACAACGAAAACCTTTTCCAATAGAGGCATTAGCCCAAAGGAAATCTTTGAGCAGCTTTTCTAGCTTTTGGATGGAGGCCTTGTAAGGAACCCAACAAGATGAGTAGTAGACATGGGTAACAACAAGAAATTTAGAGCAAATTTGGAATTTTCCAGCCAGAGACAAAGGCCTAAGTAAGCCAAGTATTCCATTTTTTTCGCCACCCGTTGAATGACATAATGCCATAGATCATCGGGAGGCTTGAAAAGCAAAAGGAATACCTAGAAATTTGAAAATCTCACCATGTTGCAGAATTTTCCAATCAAATTTGGCAAGCCATTCTAGTGCAGGAAGGAAAGATTGCCTGTAACATTGAGTTTTTCGCCATTGAATGGATGAGCCAAAAGCTAGGTAGAAAGTATCCAAGCATTGCATAACATTGCAAATGTTGTTCTCATCCTCGATAAGCGTAAGGAAGGAATCATTTGTAAAATGCCCATTGAGGAGTTGAGAATTGGGCTCATCAGGTAGCGAGATTCCACGCACAAGACCTTGTGCTTTGGCATGGGCTAAGAGATAACCAAATCCTTCGGCCGCCAACACATAAAGTGTAGGGGCAAGAGGACAACCTGCTTGATAGATTGGAATAGCCCAAAGGGCTCCAAGATAAGGCCATTGATAAAAATTTGAGCAGATGCATCTACAAAAAGCATATTGACAGTTTGAATAAAAATGGGTCCAAATCCAAGGGCTTGAAGCATGGTGAGGATGAAAGGCCATTCAATCCGATCATAAGCCTTCTCAAATTCAATCTTGATAAACATGGTGGCTTGATGAGATTTGCGAGCCCATTCCATGCCTTCCCAAACTGCGATGATGTTATCCAGGATGAAACGCCCCTGTATGAAGCCTGTTTTCTCTAGTTGAATAATAACAAGCAGAAGATTGCATAATCACAGAGCTAATGCTTTGGCAATGATTTTGTAGGTGTTAGGAAATAAGAGATAAAATATGTGGAATAATCCCTTACATAATCGCAACAAAGTAGAAACTAATATGCAGAAAATATTACAGATCTCAAATAAAAGTGCAGAATAAATAACACAACACAGAGAGACAAGATTTAACGTGGTTCACCCAATTTGGGCTATGTCCACCAAGAATCACTTGCTCAGATTTTATTACAAGCCTCCACTCTCTCAATACAATACCTGATCCGTTTGGAGCTATGCTCAACAAACTCTCTGAGAATTCACACCCGAATTCAAAACACATCTGCAATACATTTGCTTATCTATCTATCATATGCATAAGACCATATAAATAGACAATTGCTTAAGCAGTTTTACAAAACCATGGGTATCAAACAATGGGCAAAAACAAAACCGTCCCATAAACCTATGGGTAGCCGAAGAGGTGGTTTTACAAAACAATGGGTACCGAAAAACCATGGGCCCAAAAACAACCCATAACGGTTACCCATTACCCATGGGTTAATAAACCACCCATGAAAATTTATTTCGGGGCTTCGCCCGAGCCCCACTTCGATCGGGGGCTTCACCCCGTACCCCCGACGCCGCTCCGGCGAGTGGGACCGCCGTAAAAATACCCGAGTGTAACACATAGAAGGTGTACCACACTCTAACATGAAAATAGGCTCCACAAACATAACGGTGAGGAGACATTCATTGGCGTAATTGGCCGTCAACAAGTGATTTGCTCAGGATATCCTTGCTTAGGAATAAACTTAATGTTCCCCTTGTTAATGCATGACCCTAAGGAGTGGTTTTGAAACCCTTCAAGATAGACCTGAAAAAGGTCTTTCCCGATAGAATCCCAGAGAGTTTTATAGAATTCACAAGGGAATCCATCACATCCCGACACTTTATCATTATCCATTTGCATAGTGGCTTCATGGAGGTCTTCAATGGTGAGCATTCTTTCGCAGATCACCTTCGAGTCTCTAAAATCTTGTGTGGCACAACCCCCAAACATTGGTCAAGAGTGGCTCGACGAGCTGCAGAGGGTGGTTGAGCTTGAAAGACAAGTTTGTAATGTCACACAAAGGCTTGCAACATAAGTTGTGGGTCAGTAATTTGAGCTCCATTGTCCATGATAGCTCAGATCTATTGAGAAGGCTTTCTGGCTCAAAGAGAAAGAAAGAATTCTTTCAAGACTCGATCTCCAATCTTAAGCCAATGCATTCGATCCCGAATCTTAGCACCTCTAATCTATTTATAGTTTTTACGTAATTTGGATTTGATGCCGGAGTGTTGCAAGTAGTGTTGCAGCAGAGCAAGTGTTAACTAGTTGGTAGGTCCACCATTAAAAGAATTTGATCTACATACGAGAGACCTTACTCTATTTGCAAAAATAACCTTAAAGCAAACTCAAGATTTCCCAACTAAATTTACTGAGCATCCCTGTAAAGAAAATAAGCAACAATCAAGTGGGTTGTGGTCCACCATGCATATGACGGTGTAAAAGGAGTTGTCTAGCCATCCACCAAGATTCCACTCTAGAGATCATACCCAAGACAAATTTGACGAAATGAAAACCCTTCAATCCTTGATAGCTAAACCTAAGAATATTGTGCACCTAACCCAATTTCTTCACAAATTCAATCAAAAACAAAAAAAAAAGTTAAAACAAAATGCAATCAATAGAATCGTTTGTAACAAAACCCTAACCACAGAGACACCTTTATACGAAGTCACCATTGACTCGAATGACATATACGTTAACCCACTCGCCTTTATCGCTAGCAAGGAACACCACGAAAGGAGCCACATCATCCACCTCCCTATGCGTTCCAGGGGACCCTCCTTGACAATGCATTTAATCAGGTCCTCGCTCTTGCCTTCAAAGACCATATTTGTGGCCATGGGACCAGGCGCCATACAATTGATTGTAATCTTGGTCCCCCTCAATTCCCTCGCCAATATTTTGGTCATGGTCTCCACAGCAGCCTTGCTGACTGCGTAAGCTACATGCTCAGGCCTCAACAAACCCACAACGGAGCTGGTAATTTTTATAATCTTGTTCAGAGCTCTCTATAAGGAAAGGGCATTTTGGATCAAGAACACCCACACAGCTAACCAGAATGTGGGCATTTTTTTCGAAGGCTTCTTCGGCCCTGTCGCAGAGGCTTCTCACCTCGGAAGCCTTGGATATATCGGCCTTGCAAGTTATGGCTTTTAATTTAGTAGAACCCACGCTATTGATAACGGAGACCACCTCCTCTGCTTTCTCTACATTCCCGGCGTAATTGATGACAAGTTTGGGCCCCTTTTGAGCCAAATGAATAGCGAATGCTCTGCCAATACCTCGAGAGGCACCAGTAACAATGGCCACACACCTCTCCAAGCTACGGTTATCAGCCATTTTTAGGGAAATTAAAATTACAGGCTTAACCTGAAAATAAGATGAGCGCACTCAACCTTCAGGATTGTGGGGACTGAGAAGTTGCTATTTGTCCCCCTTTGTTCGCAAATAGCGTTGATGGACATTGAAAAAGCTTTGGATTTTAGATCATCATTGGTGAGCTCGGCCCAAAAAATTTCTATCTGGTTACGTCCAAATGTTTCGTCACCAGTTCATATCATTTGCGATATAATTTATTTTTAGAAATAATACTAATATAGTCATAATCTATTTCTTTCCACAAAATTACATAGTACAACACTTTCAAACAATATGTTTAATATATAAATACAAAACTTTTTTGTTGTCATCTTCTTCATCTAGAAATCTGATGTTTAAACATGTCAAGATTAGATAAACTAGCAATCTACTTAAAATGTATGATGGAAACGTCGAAGGGGGTCTTTTAAAGGAGTTAAATTATATGTACAAAAACAATGGGAGGGGAATAGGGGTGAAGAAGAGGGGGTTAGAGTGTGGAGAATTGCGAGGGTGGTGAAAAAGGAAAGGGGAAATAATGTGAATTTCTTGGAAAGGTGAAACAATTTGAAACTGAACGGTCCAACTACCCCAACGCCATGTGACAATCGGCTAGTATTTTTGCAGCCTTCCGTCGTCCCCGTTCACAATTACATTTTATTTCACAAAATCATCACAATCATTTTATAACATTTTATATATTTCTTATTTTTCCAAAATCAAATACATTGTGCAACAAAAAACGAGTTTGTACCTTGACAAATACGACATATGTACATGGTATGCTCTGGAACATGTTACGGCCCACGTGCTCAAAACCCGCAAAAAAATAGTATTTCTTGTAAACGATAGGATAACACACCTCGATATCGGTAAAGAATGGTGAAAAGAAATAAAAGATAGAGTGGGAGGAGCGGTTGTGATAACGTGGGGAGATCGACATAAATCCCATGGATGTGAGGATATGCCTTCACTATTTCCCCTAGTGCGAGTTCCTTTTACCCCACCCAAATATAGTACACTCTTTAATGCTTTCAAAACCTCATAGCAATTCACAATCTTATCAATTGTTCTCATGGTAGTGGATACCAAGCAATTATTGATGAACATATAAGTATTTTTTTTTCATTAAATTACTGAGATTTAGATTATTTCTATTTTGGAAGATTGCTAATCTAAATGGAGCTCTGACACATGATATGATAGTGTTTAAAAAGACTTTACATTTTCATAAAAAGATGAGCCTTAACATTTCCATTCCATGTCTCTCATGATAGTAAACTTGATAGAGATGTGCCAAAATCAATTCAAAGAGAAATGGTGGGATTGGAATTACATGACAAAATGGGTGCAAAATAAGTTCTTGTGAATCGAAAAAATCCTTGTTATAATAACCAATAATTAACATAAAAGTTAAAAATAAAGTAAGAAACTTTAGTTTAATATGTCTACCACCATAATTTGCAACTCATGTGAAATTGCTAATTAGTTTAATATGTCTTCATGTACGTAATTGTGTTGGCAACAACCAAAGCTGAGCATTACTTATCCATGCTCAAGATTTATTTAAACATATATCTCTAAATGTTTCGAAATTGAGGCCCGGCCAAATTAGTACACCTCACTATGGGATGGACGTATTACTATTAATATATATTCAATTACTATAAATACAATTGATTACTCAGACTGAAGATTCAATGGCGGAACTATATCTGGTATTTTGGTCGTAGAACCTAGAGCACAACATGACTCCTGCATAGTTAGAGGCGGCAAACTTGTTCGAGGCAAGACAAGTGGAGGTGAGTGTTTTAATGGGAATAAAACCATTGTTGGGTGGAGCATCGATGGAAGACGGAAGTCCCAAGAAGAAACCATGGGTCAAAGCATTTATTACAATAGTGGTCCTCTATTTCCACGTATTCAAGAGATTGGAAGCATGCCCATTCGTGTATTCACATTGCGTGTTGTTGTAAAATTTAATCGAACAACCCCATATGCTAGACCAACTCTTCGAGAGTTATCCAAGTAAGGGCATTGCATAGCGGTGCTAAGATACACTTTTGCAAATGATTAGAGAGCGGAGATGGCCTTGACAAGATTGTCGTAGCGGATTGTTGTCGCCTCGAAATTGAAATCGATGCCATCAAGAAAACATCTCCTAAAGGCCTGGAATCATTGCCCCTCCGAGGAAATTATTTGACAAATAGGTTACCACGCTATGTGTGTTGTTGGCAGAGGCAATGAAATAGCTGTTGGCACCTCCTCCCACAGGGAAAAACACTTTCATGCCCGTAGACTGGCATGAAAGTGCAACTTATGTCTCGAATTCATATTCACTCGAATTTTACATTTTAGAAACATTACAGATCTAACAGTATACAAAAATGACATGATTTGAATGATGATTCACAACTTATTTATGGATGTGATGATATGGCCTACTAGAACGAAGCAACAACCCCCGCCCCCCCCCTTTATATTATTTGGAGAATGCAAAAAGATTGATAAATGGCATAAATGAAAATGTCAGGGTACAATACAATGCATCAAACTGCCAACCTAAAAGTTCAAGCGCCTAATGAAAAACCTTATATTGTTGCTCTCAAACGCACCCAAGCTTGATCCATTATATTCTCATTGGGAACATGCCTTTGGCGTAAAAATATTTGAGAGGCACATGTGACCATCATATTTAAATCTACCATGATGGCAAGGTCATAATTAGTGGAAAGAGTTTCTCATATCACTAATTGGAAATTGTCGCTAACTTGTTTTTTTGTGTATACGATGACATATGACCACAAAAATTTTGGGAAGCCATAAATGATTACAATGGGAAAAATAAGTTTAGTAATGGATTTCCATTTTGTAATTTTTAAAAAATAATGTGTAGAATGTGCCCGGCGGTACACTAACAAATAAAATGTGGGCAACTTACATATTTTTAAAGCTGCAAGTGAAAAGATGAATTTAATTTGGGGAAAAAAGCACATAATTTTTTTGTAATTTATTCCATACTAATCTCGGTGAGGAACAAGTTACGTTGACATTAATTTTAATACATATTTTTCATCTTTTTAATTACAAGATATCTTGTAGATAAGCAAAATTAAAATTAAAATTTCTTCTCGGACTTAGAGAAAGGAGAGTTTATCTCCAAAAGTGTAAATCCAGACATCCGAGGTTACACACATATGTCACCATCTCCACGGAAATCACCATATCCCCATCTCTCGGACGTTTTAAGCTTATGGTCAAGGTGTATGTCACTTCGGGAGTGAGTACCGGAAGGATTCAAAGATGGCGCACATACGAAGCAGTCTCCCATGCGTTATCAATGTCTGCCTTGTTATACCTGGCTAGTGCCCATATCACTAGCACATATCCATCCTCCACCTAGTTCCCCACTTCCTGCGTAATCATTTGCACTGCTTCTATGTCGTCAGGAGAAGCGAATGGTTACTTAGCGTTGATGACATCAACTCTAATTAAATGTAGTTACTGCATTAAATTTGTCTCAAATGTATCCTGCCATCAATGTAATACCTGCTACAATATCTTGATGCACTGTCGTGGTTGTATTGGACATTGACTTACGTGCGTTGAAATCCAAAGGTGGAAAGTTGTCTGCGTAGAGGCCTGGAGACCCATTTGTTGCATACGGTGGAACGGTGTGACTGCCTCCATGTCTTTTGTACTAGTGATGTCACAACAATAACAGGTACAGACCAGCCAATGACAAAGTGTTAATAAGCAATGGTTTCAAATATATCGATGGTGGATAATCTTCTTTAAACAACATTGATGTACGCATGTTTGATTTTCTGGTTTTCTGGTACATCTTAGAATTAACCGCTCCCACTCGGCTTTAGAACACACCTTTCAGCGTAATTACGAAAATGTAAATATAGTCCTACGGACACCAAATTTATCATCAAGAAACTACTTAACAACATTTTATATAATCAGTATTCTGTAAAACTGTATGTATACTTATCCCAATGGACGAGCCACAAAAGTTTTGCAACGCATTCAATAGTTGTTTAATAGCTGTGTACAGTACATTGGTACCATATTGGGCGCGACTCATTGGGTAATTTTAAATGTGAGAATTATGTGTCTCCTATTAAACTGCTATGTGCCCACTAAACCGCTACGTGCTTCTTACATGATACGCCAAAAAGTCCACTAAACTTCCAGCTAAAATGGCTCTGACATTGACAACCGATCTATTGCCTTTTATTAAATTCAGGCAGAGATCTGTCTAGAAAATTTCTAAGCCATTCTGCTGATTTTTATGCCATGCAATTGTCTATGCGTTAGAACCGATGCTCTGTTGAATCCCATGACCCCAGCTATTCGAGAGCTCTATTTATCTGATCTTAAGCTTCCCAAAGACCAACAAAATCCCATCTTTGACTAGTTCCACAAAATTCTCATTACAGGCGCTGACTTGGTAAAGAAATGTGAAAATATCCGCCCTCTTAACCTGATCGCAAATTATAGGTATGTTTTTGAGATCCTGAAGCTAGAGAAGGTGTTTCACCCATTTTCAATGATAAGAATGTCCACATTATTAGCACAAAAGTTGTGTTGCACAATTATTTTGCTAATAAGTTGTGTTGCCTGCTCCTAAAATGCACCTCCACATTTATTGTCTCTCAAATTTAGATATCAATATGCCTCCAATTTCTTTTAATGTTTACTTTTGCTACAAAAATGGCGGGATAGAACTTTGGAATCTATTCTATCTCATTTAAAGAATTCCCCCTCTCGGGCATTGGAGACTTATTATATGTTTGCAGGGAGAATTATTATTAATAGTGTTGGCCTCGCAGAGGTCCTCCGCAACAACCAGGGAGCTCAATTCACTCAAGATTATGCTCTCACTACTTTTGATAGCTTTCAACAAAAAAGCGGGCGGTATGAGAGCACGCCCCAAAACCACGAATAAACTAGGCCGAGCCTAGAACAACAAAAGTCAAACTAGGCCAAGCCTAGGAAAGTACAACAAAACAAAAACATCGCTCCTGACAAAAAAAAGGCAAAATCAAGCAGCAAGCTGCAAACATGCCCGAGGCGGGCGGATCCTTATCATCCGGCCACCCCAAACTAGGTAGATCTTTGCCAGTGTCTGGAATCTCCCAACCAAGAGCCAGAAGCTCTTCCTCAATAAGTCCGCTTCTTGCGCGTAGGAATGGCAAGGCTAAGACCCAGAATTTTCCAAAGGATGGCAGGGGTGGTGGCGGTTGAAAGCGGCTGTCGCGAAGTGCTAGAAGGAGGAGAGCCCCAACCCGCCTCGGTGAGCCGAGGAGTGCGGTGGTGAACCCTGCCCATGACGACGCATGGCGAGTGACTATGTTCTTGACGCAGTCTAAAGAGCAGCAAAGTGCGGCTAAAGGCACGACGTTGGCATCTGATACTGCGTCGGCCTCCCCGAGTTCAAGGTAAGGAATGCTTGGTGGGAGATGGAAGCACTTGGGAAACATTACACGTGGCTACCCCGATTGTCGCAAAGAGAGTCTAGAGGTGGTCCACCTCCAGTGCCACCTTGTTAGCTTGAACTTGAATCTGCAGAAGTACATTGGAGATCACCATAGATTTATTATAAATCGAGAAAGATTGATCAACTGCAGAATTAACAAAGAAAAAGCATTTCTTTCTTTCCATATCCAAAATAAAATCTCCCCTCTGAAAACATGCCAAATCTGGGTGAACATAGGTAGAAGTTTGGGATTGTCTCCCAAGAGGATATGTTGCCAAGTGAAACAGTGGGGTCGTGAGGGAAAGAAAAAGAATGGATCCAGTTCCAGCAATTTGAGCTTTGGGACAGAACCAGAAGACATGCAAAAGTGTTTCCAGATGCCCACAGAAGGGGCATTTGGGAGCTAGAATCCCAATTTGAACAAGACGGCCCCGATAGGAAGGCCTTGGTGTAGAATACACCAAAGAAGTGAGCAATTTTGGGCTCCACACATATATTCCAAATAGTCTCAAACCATCTACCCCAGGTAGACAGAGTGGCATGAATTCCCCAACGAGTATTAAGTTTTTCCACCATGGGCAAATGGGGTGAGAGCCATCAATAGCCTTTGTTGGCTTTATAGTTACATAAAGGAGTATCAGCATACCACTTCCAATCTATCCACCAAGGGTGAGAGGAGTGCACAACAATCTTATGTAGCATGTGATCAGGAACCGAATTGATCACAATATTGAAAGTATCCTGATCTTGGTTGGAAAGTGAAACAGAGCTTTAAAATCTGGCCAAGATAACCAGGATTACGTGTTCTTGCAGAAGAAGTCCTCAATGGTGTGAATTTCATGCTTGAAGAATTTGAGTGCGAAGATTCTTGAGACCTCTGTTAAGCATTGATCTTGGGATTGAAAAATCGGCGACCACCAGAGAGATTGTTGGTTAAGAGATAAACATTGTGAAATCCATCCCCTTTCCATAAAATCCATGGTTTAACACATTCCCATGCTTTCCAAACCCTAATCCTTTCCATGTAGGGTAGCCATAAGGAGAGCCTTCAGTGATGCCATGTTGTATGATAACTTTCCAAGCTTCTTGCCAGTGATGCTTCTGATAATCCACTTGGCACAGAGAGCTTGCCCTTGGCATTGAATGTGAATAAGCCCGAGGCCTCTAAAATTGTGAGGCAAACAACATATATCCCAAGCTACTCAATGAAAACCTTTTCCAGTAGAGGCATTAGCCCAGAGGAAATCTTTGAGCAACTTTTCTAGCTTTTGGATGGAGGCCTTGGAAGGAACCCAGCAAGATGAGTAGTAGACATGGGTAGCAACTAGAACTTTAGAGCAAATTTGGAATTTTCCAGCCAGAGACAAAGGCCTAGTAAGCCAGTATTCCAGTTTTTTCGCCACCCGTTGAATGACATAATGCCATAGATCAGCCGGGGAGGCTTGAAAAGCAAAAGGAATACCTAGAAATTTGAAAATCTCACCATGCTGCAGAATTTTCCAATCAAATTTGGCAAGCCAGTCCGATGCAGGAAGGAAAGATTGCTGTAACATTGAGTTTTTCGCCATTGAATGGATGAGCCAGAAGCTAGGTAAAAGTATCCAAGCATTGCATAGCATTGCAAATGTTGTTCTCATCCTCGATAAGCGTAAGGAAGGAATCATTTGTAAAATGCCCATTGAGGAGTTGAGAATTGGGCTCATCAGGTAGCGAGATTCCACATACAAGACCTTGTTCTTTCACATAGGCTAAGAGATAACCAAATCCTTGCCACCAGCACATAAAGTGTAGGGGCAAGAGGACAACCTTTCCTAATAGATTGGAATAGCCCAAAGGGCTCCGAGCTAAGGCCATTGATAGAAATTTGAGCAGATGCATCTGCAAAGAGCATATTGACGGTTTGAATAAAAATGGGTCCAAAGCCAAGGGCCTGAAGCATGGTGAGGATGAAAGGCCATTCAATCCGATCATAAGCCTTCTCAAAGTCAATCTTGATAAACATGGTGCTTGATGAGATTTGTGAGCCCATTCCATGCCTTCCCAAACCACGATGATGTTATCCAGGATGAAACGCCCCTATATGAAGCCTATTTTCTGCAATGGTGAATAATAACAAGCGAAGATTACGTAATCACAGAGCTAATGCTTTGGCAATGATTTTGTAGGAGACATTCAACAGCGTAATTGGCCACCAACAAGTGATTTGCTCGAGGATCTCCTTGCTTAGGGATAAACTTAATGTTCCCCTTGTTAATGCATGGCCCTAGGGAGTGGTTTTGAAACCCTTCAAGATAGACTGAAAAGGTCTTTCCCGACAGAATCCCAGAGAGTTTTATAGAATTCACAAGGGAATCCATCACATCCCGACACTTTATCATTAGCCATTTGCATAGTGGCTTCATGGAGGTCTTCAATGGTGAGCATTCTTTTGCAGATCACCTTCGTCTCTGAAAGCTTGTGTGGCACAACCCCCAAACATTGGTCAAGAGTGGCTCGGCGAGCTACGAGAGGGTGGTTGAGCTTGAAAGACAAGTTTGTAATGTCGCACAAAGGCTTGCAACATAAGTTTTGGGTCAATAATTTGAGTTCCATTGTCCATGATATCTCGGATCTGTTGGGAAGGCTTTCTGGCTCAAAGAGAAAGAAAGAATTCTTTCGAGACTCGATCTCCAATCTTGAGCCAATGCATTCGATCCCGAATCTTAGCGCCTCTGATTTATAATTTTCTATAATTTGGATTTGATTCCGGAGTGTTGCCACTTACAGTTACAGAGTGTCAAAGAAGGGATCACCTTTAAGTGCTACCATCGCCTAGGCCGAGAGCCTGAGGTGTTAGCGGTGTATGGGAGGCGCGAAATATTGCCCGGTGGCAGCCATAGATTCTAAGAAATATGGCAGTTTGAGTCAGCGCATCTTCCCACCATTGTATCCAGTTGGTTTGCATAGGTGGATGAAATCGCTAACAGTGACTAGGTTGTGGAATTAAATTCCAAATTCACTTGATATGATTGACAGTGGGGCCGTGTTGCATCAAGGCAATATTAAAAAAATGGCCTTTATGAAAAAATCTTTAACAAGGATCTCTCTCTCTCATGAATTCACAAGAATAGCTAAGAAGACCCTTAAATGGGGAGTACATTACAATGTATAGAAGAAAAACAAATATGGGTGAACATAGGTAGAAGTTTGGGATTGTCTCCCAACAGGATATGTTGCCAAGTGAAACAATGGGGCCGTGAGGGAAATAAAAAAGTATGGATCCAGTTCCAGACAATTTGAGCTTTGGGACAGAACCAGCAAACTCCTTCTTCTTGTATTGATGCTCAAGCAGAAATTATACATAGTATAAGAAATAGAAGAAATTTGAGAGTGGGGGAATGGAATAATTTTCTATCTCTTTGATCTTTAACAAGGATCTCTCTCTCTCATGAATTCACAAGAATAACTAAAAAGACCCTCAAATGGGGAGTACATTACAATTTATAGAATAAAAAAACTCTTCATCTTCCTGGTGATTCTTCATATACCCCCCAATGATGCTTCATATGCCTTGAAACTTTTCATATTCCTAGGAAAACATTAAGTCCCCTTTTATAACTGAAGGGTGACTTATTACATTGAAAACATTAAGGCATAAGAAAAAGTGAAACCAACGCAAGATTAGAATATTGAGGAGAGAGAAAGTTGGGGGATGAAAGGAGAGAAAGAGAGAAAAGAGAGAGGGAGAACAATGTCGATGAAGAAAATTCCTCGTTGATCCACTGTTCTACTTGACCAATCTGATGCAATGCTCCAATGTAGTGAGATATGGATCCTGAGAGACTTTCCTTAGATGACGATATGGACACCGGGAATAAGTATTTAAAAACATTATCGAATGATTCCATTGGTGACCATGAGCATCACTCATGAAGATCCTCTCTGAAGAGGGTGAAGCTTTTGAACAAATCCCGCCCTGACTCCTTGCAACACTGTCACACTGCTTAGTTGATCTGGACACAATCCTAATGAAACACATCATGAATAGTCTGACGGTGTCGACTGCGAATTCCACCTTACACCTACCAATTGAGGCATGAAATGAGTGTAAAAATACACTGTTGAGATCCATGTAAGTAACTTCATTTTCATTTACTCCTGCATAGTCTGATGATAGAGACTGCACTATTTTCTATCTCCTACTCATAAGTGAAAGGTTGAGCTAGCTTCTGCCCTGTCCATTTGTACTTCATGGTTCCTTAGAACATGAAAAAATAGCTTACTATTTTTAGTAAGTATGGAAATTTTTCTCCGAACTCTAAATGGGACTGTCAGATTGATTGCTCCACTCTCAGAGTGTTCCTCTTGTGAAATTTACCCTTTGGAATGACTTACTATTTTTAGTAAGTGCCAAAAAAGTAACTTACTATTTTTATCAAGTATGAAAAATCATATCCTTGAACTTTGAATAGTTGTGGTAACTAGAAATCTTCCTTCCCTCTCTATTCTCCTCACTTTTTAGACAAGATTTATATTTTTGGCAGGTGTTTGTGGGACCACTTAAGATTTTATTTTTGTATCAATTTTGGACCAAGAGGAGATGATTTCTCCTGTAATACATCCTCTATGTTCGACACCTCCTTCGCAGTTCTTTGGTTGATGAATTTCCCAAAATAGTAGTCCCTATGCGTAAGACCTACTATTTTTTAGAAAGTGGACTTCGGTGGTTGGATTTCTATGAAACAAAGTTTTCCGATATGGTTTTTGCCAAATATCATTGTTTTGAAATTTCATGTTTACCCGATCAATATTTGGTGAGAGTTTAAAACTTCAAATTTTTGACACTGATAAGTACCTCCGAACACGACAACCATTAATGGGACCTCGAAAAATTGTAGGTCTATTTTTATTCTTCTATTTACAAAAAATTATATTCTTTAATGGGTTTTTGCCTCTTATTTCGTCGGTGAAATTTCACTTCAATTCGACTACCGGTTTGATATGAAATCGAGCTTTTTCTTCCATTGTGCAAAGAAATAGATTTCTTCACTGTGAACACTTCTTGATGTGAATGGGAAATATGAAGGTGGGGTTTTTATGACCTTTGAGAATGAATATCACAGCAAAAAAATGTTTTTTCATTTCTTAAACTAGTTTACAAGATCTCTTTAAATTTCGATTTCACGGCAATGGAGGTTTTAAGCTTCTTCTTCTTTGTTCTTCATTTCTTCTTCTTCATTTGATAAATCCTCTTCTTAGGCCTTTGTATTATCATGGAGTGGAGGATATTGTTGATATGGTGGATCTGGTTCAAGGTTTAGAAATGGTGTACTTGAGAGAGCAAAGTTGCAGAGCTATGCAAGGTGAAGCTATGGAAAGGTTAGATGTTGGAAAGAAAACGGCAAGTAAGATTTTAAAAAAATTTGAAATAAAGCACAAAGGGGATGAGGTGAATTTTCATGTCATTCCTTTCCCTTAAGCATTAAGGGATAAGAGGGACATAAATTTGCAAGCGGCGCCTAGTTGCGACATGTGGCAAAAAAATCTAACGCAGTGAGGGTTTGAGCAAAAAGCAAGATGGAAAGCATTAGGGGGTATAAATTAGTCGTATGAAGGACAGGATCCATTCCTTGGGATGGGAGAATTTTATGTCCCTGATGTCCCCCAAAACAAAGGTACATGAGGGACATCAATTTTCATGATGCGCTAAAAGCCACCACTTGTCGATGATCCAACGGTTTTGTTTCTGTTTCAACTCTACTAGCTCTCGGGGGCTAGAGAAAATCACTATGAGAGGGTCGCATGGGTGACTAGAATACTCCCTTGGGGATGGGAAAATTTGTATTTCCTGCAACACAACAAAGGGACTTGAGGGTTATCAATTTTCATAGTGCACCTCATCTTGACACTTGTTCAAGTAATCCGCGATTGAGGTTTTGAGCTCCTGTAAGAACCGGGGCTAAATTGGCGATCCTGGAGGTTGTATGGGTGACCAGAGGACTTATAACGGTTGGGAGAATTTTATGTCCCTCATGTCTCTTTACTTGAGGGATGAAAGGGACATGAATTTTTGATAGGTTCTGGAGCTGACACGTGTCCTCTTGCAAATTTGTCTAACTGCGAGAACTCTCCTAGAGGGCAACTTGAAACGGCAATATCGTGAGCTCCCGATGGAATTTTTGATGAAATGTTATATGAATTTGACTAAAAATGGCCTTATGAATCCAATGGTGAGGGTATCAGATCTTTATTCCTCCATTTAAGCCTTGAAAATCAGATTTTTATCTAGCTCACTAGTTGTGCATGGAAAAAACTAGTTATAAACCTATTGCGCCAAAGTATTGTGAAAAATATGGTTTCACCATCTTGTAGGGATTGGAATTCCATTTCCTACGTTGTATTGATTGACTCATAAATCCATCCAGAGCTCCCAGAATCACTTCTTGAAGCTCAACAACTCTTTTGACCCTGTGTACTACTACTAAGGCCTATCGACCTTATTTTTGATCAAAATGCCCTAACTTCTCCAAATCGTTCCCGAATCTTCCAAAATTACTTCCTCGATGTTATTAGGTCTTAAATTCATGTCTCGTGTCTAACTTTTATTCTCCATTCCGATCCATGGGGTTTCTCCAGTCCTGAGAAGGCCAGTGATATCCCTTCCTACAACTACCTGAAATTTACATTTTTCAATAAACTCTTAAAATCACCTAGAGGGGTTAGATTGAATTTCCTAAATCACCTAGGGGATTGAGTTAACATCAACTGGGAGGTCACTGGACTGACTAGGTATACCCGGGGTGCCTAGGAAGGGTAAAACTTGAAATTTTGAAAAAGGGTATAGTTTTCATTTGGAAAATTATCAATTTCCCTATTGCACACTTGCACAACAAAAGGTAGCCAACAACGAACTAGATATCCTAAAATCCACTCTCAGTGTCGGTCTCACAATCATGTTCATCAATCCCTGTGATGATCACCTATCAGTGGGGGTGCCATGTCACCTCCGTCATCATGGGCTTAGGGTGGGGCTCCCCACCACCACCTAGGCCACCCACTATTTTTTCTCACAATGGGTGGAGCTGGTCACTGCCCCTGAAAAAATTCCCTCTGTTTGCCTTATCGATTTCTATATTTTGTGTGTAGGCAGAGGATTTCACTAAAGAGGTGAGAGTACATTGGCTCTGGCTCTAGCTCTAGTTGAAACCCTCCCAACACTAGGAAAGACCTTCCAAGCCCTAAATGACATGACCATGATCTGTCATTGGTTGGGCAACAATTTTCGGTGCTTGACTTAATTTTTTCTTTCATTTTCCTTATGTAATAGATCAGTTCTCCTAGGCTCGACCTAATTTTGTTTTTTATTCCTAGGCATTTTTGTTGAATGGATTGGCTCATGTCTTTAAGGAATGCTCCTATACCACCTATATTTTTGTGAATAGTCTTCTATCATAATACCCATTTATGATTTCAACATTTTGAAGATTGAATTTTTTTATCATGACACAGAGACCCTAATGCGAGTGGACAAACTACCAATGTGAGATAGTTGTAAATTGCATAGTACGGAAGATCAAGTTACGAGAGAATGTAAGTGGGATTAAGCACGAAAAATCCTCCCTCTTAAGCATTTTCTCACACCGTGATTTCTAGACTGCAAGGAATGACTTTGGATCCCATGGAGATTGTTTCCTCTTCCTCAACACAAAATGGTATTGTAAAATGACCAACCAAAAAACTCCTCTTTCGAGGGCAAAGAGTGGGTTAAACCCTCTCTTTTAAAAACGTGTGATATGTTTGAGAAAATGTGTGCCATCGGATAATTTGTTGGGAAAGTTCCTTCATTTTCAATTTCATCTACGTGGATGAAACATTTTTTGGGAACCTTTGGGAATTCACAACCAACTGGTGATGAACTCGAAAAAGGGTTTTTCCTCTTCCAATTTGGGTTAATAGAAGAAACCAACACAGTCTTACAGAAATCCCCATGGAATTTCCATGGCTCCTACTTGGTTCTTCACAAATGGACGATTGATTTTAACCCTGAAAAAACCACAAGAAGTCTGCTTCTAGTTTGGGTGGAGTTTCCAAGACACCCAATGATTTTTTACCCACATTTGGACAAGATTGTAGGATCTCTTAGAACGGTTCTTAATTTAGATCCCTTGCAGGGTTTTATCACCAGACCTACTAGGAGGGTTTGTGTTGAGCTAGATCTCAGTAGAGATATTCCTAACTCTATTTCACTGAATGTAGAAGGGTTCTCAGTTGAGCAGAAAATTGTTTATTTGACATTACCAAATTCATGTTACTATTGTCATGATTTGAATCATCATGTGTTTAACTACCTGAATCTCCTAGCTATAAAAACCACGATGACTATGGTTGCTAAACCTTACAAAGATGACGAAATTTCATCCCAAGACAATGATAAAAGTGTTTCTCAGGGGTCACAAGGTAAGTCCTAGCAGAAAATTTCTCATAAAAAGATCCTTTTCCCAAGTTGTCAATTCAAAAGGCCCATCCAAAATCTTAAAGGTTGTTAATAGAGGTACTTGTAATGTTAGCATACTATCCCTACAACGAAAACCACTCATACTCTCTCTAGCTCCAAGAAGGAGCCTAAAAAATCAGCCCATTTGATGCACAATCAGATTTTGGAAGCTTCTATCAATTTTTCTGATCATGAAGATGTTAATCCATTCAGCTCTCTAGAAAGGATGGATGAAGCAACATTGGTATTAACCCTGCCTTCATCATGAATTTTATCTCCTGGAATGTAAAGGGTCTCTCGGATAACCCCAGATAATTTATTGTCTAGATTATTTCTGGAAATAGGGTTTTCCTAACTTGTTTTGTCTTTAAGAAGTCAAGATCTCTTATTTTTACTTTGAATGGCTTGTAATCGTATTTTCCTTATTGTTGTGCAAATAGCTTCTTCCCACTCTCCTAGTAGAGGTGGCACTATTATTTGCATTCATCAAAAATGGGAATCCAATATTATGGATATTGGTCAAGACCCCAATGGTCATACTGCTTAGGTTTTTTTATAGATTAGTAACAATGTTTTAGGGATTTGCAGTATCTATGCTCTTTGTGAAGATGTTCTTAGAGCTAATTTGTGGAAATGGCTTGTTTCTTGGCTTCCCCGCCACTTGGGTTTTTTGTGGAGATTTTAATATGTTAGAGTATGAATTTGATAAGGTAGGTGAGCTTCTTATTACCCTTACAACAGATGAAAGAATTGCTTGTCTTCAAATCAAACAAACTTTGGAGCTATGGTCCCAATTCTTTGATCAAAACTCCTCTTGATCATCGTTGGTTTACCTAGAGAAATCTAAGGCAAGGAGACCAAAGGATTTTAAGTCATCTCAACCAAGTGATGTTATTAGAGAATAGATGGTGTCACATATAATTGAAGGAAGACCTTCTAGTTCATGTGATACTTGAATGTCTTATTTGATCACATTCCAATCTCGTGGTTCCTTGATTTTTTGTAGTTCCAAAAGAGAGCTTTGAGACTTTCATCTTTAATACCTCCTTTCTTCATAATAAGTTTTTTCTCGAGTATGCCAAAATCATATGGACCTTAATCCCTCATCCTCAAAGTGATTCGGGATGGATTATATGGTGGTAAGGTTCTACTACTTGAACTATTAGATTTTTTAGACACTTGGGTAAAAAGATAGCGAGTAATTTTAACAATCACATGGAGAGCCTAGATGTTGATATTTTTAGAACTCGGTCAGATCTAGTTAGAGATCCTATAGCTACTGAAACACAAATTCATCTTGCCTATTTGCGACAATAGAAGAGAATCTTGGAATTCCATAAAGCTAAGGGATACATTTTGAAAGTGTATCTCTCTTGGTTAAAATCTGGAGACCAATCCTCTGCTGATTTTTTTAAATTTCTTAAAGGATCCAATAAGAAACATGTTATTAGTTAGTTAATATCGATGGGACCATTATCAACAATCCTGGTGACATTCTGGATGCCTTTTTTCACCACTATAAAGGTGTTTAGGTTTGTGAATTTGGATGAAGCTTCTCTTTAGTCATGCCTTGAGGTTACTCCTAATTTTGGGATCCAAATCATGTTTAATACAGAACAACTTATTGTTGAAGACTTATACAATGCTTTGTATTATATGGCTGACCATAAAGTTCTTAGACTAGATGGTCTACTGTGTGAGTTCATAAAAAATATGTGGCCAATTCTCGGTCATGATCTCCACAAAGTTTATCAAGAAGCTCTTACCATTGGTTTCTAGGCTCCATCATTAATCAAGGTTATATTAAACTTCTTCCCAAAGTTGGGTATCCATATTTGATTACTAGTTGGAGACCGATTACTTTACTCAATGTTCCTTATAAGAAAATAGTGAAGGATTTGGAACTTAAGCTTAAACCTCATCTCCATAAAATTATTTCTGCTAATCAAATTGGTTTTATGCCAGGAAGATACATCTTGGATAATGTTGTTATAGTTGTTGAAGGTATAGCTTGGGTTGAAGACTCTAATCAGAAAATTATTTTTCTCAAGTTGGATTTTTCCAAGGCTTATGATAGAATTGAGTGGCCCTTTATTCTTGCTATGATGGCTAAATTAGGCCTTGGTAACACTTTTGTTCATAGCATGTGCAGATGCTTTTTTCAGATGCTAATGCTAGAATTTGCATATCAGGTAAGTTATCTCAAGGCATTGATCTCTGCAATTCGGTGAGTCGTTGATGCCCTCTTATTTCTTGCCTATTTATTCTAGCAACAGAATCCCTTGGTCATATTTTGAGAAGTTATGCTAATGTGGGTTTAGTTAAAGGAATTTCTCTCTAGCATCATCCTATTCAGTTGATTTATAGTCAATTTACAGATGATACTTTCCTTCTTCTGGAGGAATGTGAAAGGTGCATTAATAATGCTCTTAATTATTTAGACACCTATTGCAGGGCCTAGGGTTCTCTGTTAAACTGGAAAAAAATCAAGGTATTTTCATGTCCTATGTTGATCCCCCTCTTTGGGTTCTTAAGTATTAATGGAATAGTGGCTGAAACCTAATACTTATTTTACTCTTCTTGGCATACCTTTTTCCTTTCATACTACACCATCGTAGTCTTGGTGCCATGTTCTTGACAAGGTCAATAATAAATTCTAGAAAATGGATTAAGTAAGCCCTTGTCGTTTCTTTGGAAAATTCATTGTATGCACACTAAGATTCTTCAGAGTGTGCATATTTACTATTCCTCTTTTATGGCTCCCTTCCACAACGCCTATAAGAACCCTGATAGAGTTATTAGAACTTTATTTTGGGGAAATAATCATAGCTAAAGATACTTTTTGAGAGTGGCCTAGCATACTTGCATGAGGGATCATGAGGTTGGAGGTCTTGGTTTCCTAATTCCTACCTAGAAGGTATTCTTTTAGCTACCAAGTGGATTATTCACTTGCTTGAAGAGGATGAGGCTTGGAAGATTATATTTCGCTACAGACTTTCTAATGCACACCCTATTAGGAGAAAATTTGGGGCCATACTCATTGGATGAATTGGTTATTTACCCCTACCCCTGTCAAAATTAGAGGCTTTGTCATGTTACAACAAATTTGGAAAGGTTGGGTTAGAGTTAATTCTTTGCTCACTTGGGACATGTCAAAGTGTGATCTTCAACACCTTTCTCTCCATTCTATTTGGTGGTCCCCACTTCTCTCTAATCTGATGGGCCTCTTGTGTGGAATAAGAACTGTCAAAGCATTCAATTTATTCACAAAGGTATTTTACATATCGAGGATTTCTTTAATCATGACAATGGAACTCTCCTTGATTGGCCTTCATTTTATGTTAAATTCAAACTTGCTTCTAAAGACAAAACTACTTATGACATTGTTAAGGAAAAATTGGGAATTTGAATATTTCTAGCGTTGTTTTTCACTCCAATCAACAATGGTGGGATGTTTGGCTCTAACCTAATCAGGATAAGATATCCAATTTTTCCCTTAAGAAGGCATCTTGCTAGATCAAATTTAATTCTCTGCCTCTTACCAAGCTCAATCAACACTGGGGTACTCATGATTTTTAAGATATTTGGTGTGCTCACTTTCGTGCACTCTGGAAACATATTGCTCAACCCAAAGTAAATTTTTGCTTGTTCTCTCTTGCATCAAGGTTTTCCCATTGGACACAGATTGCAACATTTGGGGTTGGATGATCCTAAGTGACCAGTTTGCGGTGAGACCGACTCTTTTTAGCATGCTTTTATGTTTTGTCTCATTACTCAACAACTATGGAGTTGGGTGACTTTAGTCCCAGGCTTGACTTATGCTACTCTCTCTATGCATCATGTTCTTCTAGGAGATGATATTGCTAATGCTAGTCTCAATTTACTTTGGCATGCTCTCAGACTTCACATTCTATTTGAAATTTGGAAAGTTCGATTGAATTTTCATTTTCAACGACAGTCATTGATGCTTCTCTTAGTCACTCATTACAATTGGTCATCCTTGCTAATATCAAGCTGTAATTACATATCCAAGCTGAGAAAAGTCTTTTAGACTTTGATTACTTCAAAGAAATTATGAGTTTATTATAGCCTCGTGGCTTCCTTGTAGTCGCTTGGCATTTTTGTTGCCTTTTGGCACTCTTGTTTTACTTGTTCATTTTAGTTTTAATATATTTTCTTGGTGTTTCGAGAACCACCTTAACTTCCCCCCATAATACCCATTTATTAATATAAGATCTATTTCATCAAAAAAATCATCCAAGTACATTTTTAAAACCAATGTGTTATCATTTCTATGAATAATTGGGATTTTTTGAAATTAAAATCTTGTTTCAGCACATTGATAGTGTGTAGTCTAAAGGCCATAACATAATCACCATTTTCGAATAAACCATTCTCCTATCAACATTGACAACACGGCACGAGAAAATGAATTCAAGGCATATTGCTTGGTCTATTTGGTTACACATTCTCAAACCTTATTACACATCATGTTAGTAACATTCTTTCAAAAAAGAAAGTTAAAACCTCGTACACCTCAGTTGGCTTATTGGTGAAAAAATTGTAACCTTGATGAATTATCATATCACAAATTCAAACCTCGGCAAGCAAGTGTCAACTTCTTAACAACCCTTCCTTAATTTGTCTTTCTAGTGTCATTGTTTCGATGTCTTCCATTTTACCAACCCTTTACCATTGGGTATTTCTCTCCATTTCCTATTTTGTAACTACGTTTTTTTAAACGACCTCAACATCCTAGTTACAAGACATGCAACATCTAATCTCCATTTCACATTTTTAGTCTACAACCCATCTACAATAGGAAACAACCGTTGCAATAGGGTTTTTCCACGCGCATTTTTTGGGAGTGGGCCAAAGCAGGGTAAAATATCCATTAGCGTGTAGAAAGTGTTGGGACAATTTACAACTCTAGTTTTTGAACACATAAGAAAATAGTGTTGGGCCTATTTACAACTCTAGTTTTGAACACATAAGAAAATAGTGTTAGGAATATAAGAAATTTAGTTCCCTTAAATAGTTTAGTTTTAGAAGTAATTGCTGGGGAGCTAGTCTATATGATTGATTGTAAAATCATTAAGGAAAATCAAAGGGTCCATACAGACATGAGCAACTAAGTAATGCCAAAATGTCCAAAATGGTTGGAGGAGTAGGGTAGTTGTTAAATCTCGAAGAAAAACATAAAGTTTCATATACCCACCACACAAATTTTATAAGCAATTCTAGTTTGTTTTTAATAGGTTTAAGTAGAAGACGAATCGATAATAGTTCTTAAAACCTTCACGCAGTTGTATCTTTGAAGAGGATTTGTTATCTACTTTTGATAGCCTGGATAATATTTCTACCAACTTTGTAATTCACCCTCGCTTAGTTCTTCCATCTCAAAATCCAAGAGGTTACAATTGGTAAATTTCGCTAATCAAAACAACAACCTCGTTCTCACAATATTTTTCACTATTATATCGCAGTACAAAATGGAAGTAATCATTAATGTTGTTAATGAAAATAACACTATATTACATAAATAGAAAAACATATCTATATTTGAGCCACCAGATATTTGAGAGAAATTTTACATCCACCATAATTGGACCTTCTACATGGTTTAATGCGGTTTCCAACCCCCACCCGATATAAAGAAAGCGTCATCACCCCTGAAGAATGAACAACTAAGAGTGAAAAAACCATCAAATCCACAATTTAAGGATGTTGCATTAGTGTTGCAACAAAGCAAGTGTTAACAAATCAATAGGTCCTCCATTAAAAGGCCTTGATCTACATACAGAGACCTTAATCTGTTTGCAAAAATAACCTTAAAGAAGACTGTCAAGATTTCCCAACAAAATCTAGAGAGCATGGTGCAACTAAAAATAAACAGTAATCAAATAAGTTGTGGTCCAACACATCCACCTAGATTCCACTCTCAAAATCATACACCAAAAAAATTTGACGAAATGAAAACCCCTCAATTGTTAACAACTAAACCTAAGAATACTGTGCACCTAACCCAATTTCTTCACAAATTCAATCAAAGGAAAAAAACAACAAAAAACTTAAAACTAAATGTAATCAATAGAATCATTTGTACTCAAAACCCTAATCCAGAGTAAAACTTTTATACGGCCGTCATCGACTCAAAATGCATGCCACAAGTAACCCACTCACCTTCATCACTAAGTAAGGAATGCCATGAAAGGAGCCTCTGGCCATTCACCTCCCCTATACACATTCCAGGACCCTCTCTTAGTTAGCACGGTAAGCGCAACAAGTTGATGGACCAAAAAGGCTCATAAGTGGACATTATATTGCAAAAAACAACAAAATCTCAACTCAGTAGGGATTATTAGAAATACGCCACACTCAAAATTAGAAAAATTTACATCAATATGAATCATTGAAGCATCCGGAATCTATTTTCTAAATTAATAATTTAAAAAAAAAAACAAACAAGTTTAGCTATATATAATCACTCAAAATTATATGACTTGGTTTTTTTTTTTAAAAACCTATAAGATTGTAGTTCGCTTTTGCCCATTTGGATGACCAAATCTTGTTTTTTTTTTTTTTAGTGAAAAGTTAGATATCAATTGTCTATCTTGGGATGGATTTTATTTTGTTTTTTTCAAGCAATTTTTTTTAATTTTTTCCATGAAAGTGGTCTGAAAATTTAGAAAATGGGCACTTTCCGTTTGCCCACCATAACTATATCAAAAATATCAAAATTAAATATAGTTTTTTAACATGTATATGATTTTTCCATGCTTGCCGATGGTATAGGTTTTATCACATTTTGATAAGCGAAACAAAAATTCTGTAGTCTTAAACGTAGACATGATCATTCACGGAAAAATGTCTTAAAGACCTATTGTTACGTTAGTAAAAATTATAAAATGATATTTATCTTATTCTATTCACTTTAAAATCAATATTTATATGAAGCTAGAGAGCTCTGGCCTACTTAAAGCAGGTACCATTTTTTTGTGATATATTTTCGCTTTTCAAAGCCATGGTTCAAGTCCGCTGGAAGAGAAAATTTGAAGTTTTTGACCTCTTACACACCATAATGACCTCCCCAGAGAGTCAAGTTGGGGAAAAAATATTTCCTGAGCCTCGAGGGTCGGATTTGGATGATACAAATAGAACTATAATCACGCTTTATAAACCGTGATCGCGATGTTTAATATTAGAACCGGATCGCGTTTTTTAAACCGCGATCATAGTTTGTAAAGTGCGATCATGCAAGTTATTAAATCATATTTACACGCATCCCAACATTCCAATTACCATGTGATTTTTACTGTTTGGCCTTACTATACAAATTACTGTGAAATTTTGTCACTTTCTACACATTTTTCTTATCACCGGAAGCAAAACATCATGGGAGACAAGAAACAAAGTCAAAAAAGGAAGTCAATAAGTAAAAAAACACCAAACGAATTAGAGGTAAAAAGATTTCAAAATGTTGAGCTTTGAATGTGGAATCTTCGATGAATCGAAGAAGAGGTTCATCTTTAACCCTACTATTGTAAGCAACGAGGAACTAGGTAATGTTTCTACTATCAATGTTGAAGATGAATTAAATATCTCATGATGAAGATGTTTTTACATTCAGTAATGTCACAGAATAAATTAAATACTAGTGATGTAATCAAGATGTTAAAATTGAAGGGAGACGGTAGAAAATGTGAATCAGTGAAATTCATGTTGAACTATAGATAACAAAATTTTACAAAACACCTCCCTAGGATTTTACGTAGAGAGACATAATTATTTTATTGAAATTGATGAGAACATTTTCAAAACCGGGATGAAACCGACAAACTTTCCGAACGGAAAATCGTGAAGAAAGCTAAATGACATTTGGGATAATCATTTTGAAATTTTAAATGATTCCCAAAGATGTCGCTTGTTGGTTAGTTTGATGAAATTGAATTAAAATGAGACCTACATTAAACACTCCTTAGGATTAATAATATCTAATATACGTGTACAAACCTACTGATTGTTGAAAACCTTCGCGATGCATATCACATTGTTGGTGTCAAGAGATGGCACTAGGGATAGTAATATTAATGTGGTCGTGGTACTACATACTAGTGGGTTGCAATTGAATCAACATAAAACAACGCTTGATTACACAAACAAGTCGCACTGTTGAAAGTTAATCGGTAAACTCTAATGAAAGCAATTAAAAGATGTAATATCCTTCCCCAACCACTTTAATAACACCACTCTTTGGGCATTTTCAAGCAGAGCACCTCATGAAGGACAAAGATATATCTATTCTATAAGAGAAGTTGTTATTCAATTTGGCATGATAACACTAGGAGCTTAATTCCTATTATAAGAGATGTCAGGAAACATAGAGTTGGTCTCTACTTCAATCACGAACCACATCCAAAAGCATTTCTTAAGATATGATACAATGTAAATCAATTTTTTCATAAGTTTCAATAAGAGCATCTAAAAATTAAAAATTAGTCACCAACTTTTTTTGAAAATGTCAAACCATTCTATGAAAATCATGCCCATTTACCTGCTTTCTTTTTTGAAATATATATACCTATTTACAAACATAATGTCATATACAAACAGATATCTAACAAATGGGTATACACACACACATATAGATTTATATATATATATGCATAGCATAAACCCTACATCGGGAGTGCATATCTCCTCAAACTATAAATAAAAATGGGGCAAAAGTGCCTTTACTCCTAATAGGGTAAACTCAAAAAATATACAAATAATAAATAATAATATGAGCAAACCCTTGTGGAGGGATGTGAATGAAAAATAAGCAACCAAAAAATAGTGCTGTTGTGATCCATCCAATAACTTCGAGCAACCTTCCATAGCTTCTCTCATCCTCCCTCTTTTTCCAAACTCCTGTGAAATGAAAATGAGAAAATAGGGTA